>JAOWBP010004377.1:4039954-4054489 GCA_028571105.1 Tragopan temminckii
GGGATGTTGTGGGGTGGGGAGGTGACAGAGGGCAGTGGGTGCCACGGGGAGGTGGTGGCCTTGCGGGGCTGTTCCCATGGCCCTGCTCCATGTGCTGCTGAGCTGGCACAGCTGAGTCACCACAAGGCAGAACGTACCCATGGGTGGGCAGGCAGCTCGCTGCAGGCACCCACAGCCCATCCTGATGGACCCTTCCTGCTGTGGGGTGGCTTTGGTGAGTGGATGGGGGTTGAAATAACCCAGGTATCATGTTGGGTGCCTGGGCTGGGATGGGAACTGGGATCGTCCCTTCCAGCCACCCAGCGACTATGTCTGGGGCCACAGCTAATCCCTGCTGGGCAGACACCAGCTTGAGCCACAGTCTCTGCACAGTGGCTGCCAAAAGCACCCAGCCCTTCTGACCTCCTTCTCACCGAGCAGCTCGGCCCGCTCGTGGGCTCCACTGATCCTGGCTAATCCACGGCAGGAGGAAGGCTCCTTAATTGGGGAGCTTGGCACAGCTGGTGAGTGACTGCTGTGCTGCTCTGCTCTGTCTGCCTGCAGGGATGGGGCAGGGTTGTGGCACGCAGGCAGTTGCCCTGGGCGCGGGGACCCTGGGTGCCGTGCAGCAGCAGGGCTCAGGCAGCCATCCGGCGTAAATCTGCAGCCCCAGTTATGCAACGCCGCTGGTTTATTCATGCCTGAACTGGGCACTGGCCTAGAAAAAGTGCTGTGATGCTGGGGAGGGACAGGGATGGGGGCAGAGCCCCCCAGGGAGGGCAGCAGGAGTGATGGGCATGAAGGGTACCAGGGGGCCCTCCCAGCCACAGAATGGGGGACGTGGACAGGGGCTACCAGCCCAGGGCTATGGCAACAAACAGAGGATGCTACAAGTCCCTCCCCAGGGTAGAGGCATTGCAGAGCCCCCCCAGGTGGGCAGGAGGCAGCCCCAGCAGGAGATGCCACTATACGACCACATTAAGGACTCACCCATGAGCCCCTTGCACACACAGCAGCCCCCCCATGGAGTCACAGCACTAGATTCTTCCTGGGTGCTTCACCACTCCCATTCTCCAGGCAGGGACAGGTCCAGTTTCTCCCACATTCAGTTTCACCTGATTCATTAATTTTACCCCACAGCAGAGCTGTGCAGGGCCTGGCAAAACTCATCACAAACTCTGCTCGAGTCCCAACCCAGCTCCTCACTCACAGGTCCCAGCAGCTCACCCAGCCCCACACCCTGATGGCATCACGTCCCCTCCGAGCCGGTGTAGAGCCACAGGATCCCGCTGCGCTGCAGTCGCTGCCACAGCTGCATCTCCATCCTCAGGTCGTGGTTGATGAAGAACTGCACCTCCTTGCGCTCACGGTCGAAGTAGTGGTCTGAGTACGCCCGGTAGCCCGGTGTTATGAACCCAAAGGCACTAACCTGCAAGACACAGGGCTGAGCTCACCGTCCTGGCACAGGGGACGGGGTGGATGCCAAGTGGGAGGCAGAGGCGCTGCTGGGCAGGGTGGAGGGCTGCAGGAGCTGTGCTGCACCCAGGGCAGAGCTGTGGACATGGGGTGGGCACCTGATCACAGGTGTGGATGGCGGTCAGCAGCATCACGGCGCCGGTGGAGGGTCGGTACAGCTGCCAGAGTGGAGTGGCCAGGATGTGGGAACGGAGGAATCTGTGGGAAGCGAACAGAAGCCTGAGAGACCTCCAGCAGTGGGATGGGAAAGGGGAACCCCCCCACCTAGGGGCTTCTTACCGGTTCCTGAGGTAGCGGATGAAATCCGGGTGCAGCATCCTAAATTTCCCCGCCTGCAGGTCCTCCCCGAAGAACTCCTGGGGGCTGTGGGGAAGTGCGGGCAGCTGCTGGGAGCTGTGGGGTGCAGGGATGTGCCTGTGTTCCTCCCCACATGACCACTTACTGGACCCCCTTATCCCGGCCGCTGCCCACACGCTGATGGCTCAGGGCCGCCCGCAGCAGCAGGTAGTCACGATCATGGTCTGGGAGGAAGATATAGCACGTCTCCTGCAGCAGAGGACGCAGCAAGGATCAGGAGATGACAACAGCGCTGTACCCACAGCTCCCCTGTCCCCGTGCCCCACTATCCCCCACCGGGGTTTGGGGTGGATGCCGGAAGCCATCGGCGGCGTAGCTGTGCAACGCGTTCACCATGGTGTTGGTGGAGAAGACGTAGAAGGACGTCCTGCTGCCGACATCGTGCTCAAAGCCCTCCGTGATGGCCCCGTTCACCCTGCAAAGGGACACGCGGGGAGGTGGTGACGGTTCCCCCACAGCTGCATTCCAGCCATGCCCTATGCCCTCACCTGAACACGTAGTCATGAGCATCAATGGTGGGGCCCATGCCGGAGCCACGGAGGATGCCCCCATTGCCCACCACGGCACAGCGGGTGCAACTTGTGGCCAGCGGGCGGATGTCAAAGAGCAGAGCGCTGCTCGAAGCGTTCAGGAGGGACAGGGATGACTTCAGCACTGCGGGGGGCACAAGGGGGGAGGGTCTCCCATTCAGCACTCTCTCCTCCCGCTCCACGGGATGGTGCTGTTTTCCACCATCTCCCCCTCTCCCCCCGTGCACAGGGACCCGCCATGCCCCCACCCGCACGCACCATCCCAGTTGACGTCCTTCCAGCCGTGAGCCCCCCCGTATCGGTGCAGCCGCTGGTACTCATCCTCCCGTGCGTGCCGTGCCCACTGCAGCACCGGGATGGTGGGCAGGAAAGTGGCCCCAAACTCGGTGGCCCCAATCCTCTTCCTGATGCTGTTGGGACAGCCCTGGAAGCACAGGGGACGAGTGACCGTGTGGCATGGCACCTTTATGGTGTCCTGCACCTGGAGACATGATACCTCTGTGTCCCCGCCCTAGCCCCGTGGCACTGCTATACCGAGCTGCTGTAGGTCTCATCCTGCCCATATGTGTCCCCAAGTTCTGGTGGCACGCTGGGGACAGGGGGTGGCTGTGCTGCCTGCGTCACCTGCTGTGGGGCTGCTGTGGTTGTGGCTCTGTGGTGGACAGGAGTCCTGCAGGAGGAGAGAGGAGGCCAGGAGGGATGCAGGGGGTCCTATCCCCATCCCCAGCCCTGTGACAGAAGGCGCAGAGGAGGCTCAGGACAGGCGCAGGCGGTGCTGCTGTGGCTCTGCCCGCACCCATCTGGGCACCGCGGTGCCATCCCCACCCCACAAAACAGAAAGCAGGAGCTGGGCTCGGAGCCACCCCGTTGGGCCCCAGGCCAGGGCCAGGAGCCGCACCGAGCACAGAACTCGGAGAGATAGCAGGCACAGGCGGGTTCGGGGTTAATCATTCCCCAGGGCAAAATGGCTCTGGAGCGAAACAACACCATGGCCAGGGGGCCGCACCATTCCCACCCCGCTGCCCCACCATACCTGGAGAGCTGGAGCCACAGGCTGCGCTGTGCGGGCAGCAGCAGGAGCAGCAGCAGCACGGCGAGCAGGGCGAGGACCAGCCCGGTGCTGCGGGCACAGCGCCCCGAGCACAGCGTCAGGGCTGGGGGGCAGCAGCGGCCTCCTGGGGGTCTTCTCATGGTGGATGCTTGCAGGGAGGGATGGGAGCCTCAGCCTTGATGCAGGGCTCGAGGTGGGAAGCGCTCCGTCCTCACCCCTGCCTTCCTCCCGTCGGCCGTGGGACTCCGTGGCCGCTGTGCCCGTGTGACAAAGTACAGCTGGAGCGGGGACAACCAGCGTCCAGCCCCAGGAAGCACAGTGCGGATGGGACAGAGCACAGCTCAGGGCAAGGAGCGGACGGGACAGAGCACAGCTCAGGGCGCGGTGCAGAGCACTGCAGGCGGAAGCTGCACAAAAGGGTGGAAAGAGGAAACGGGGCTCAGGAAGCGGTTGTTAGAAAAGCAAGAACGATAAAAGCAGAGCTCGCACCAAGTCACTGCCCCAGATGAATGCGTGTTTCATGGAGGGCTGTCACCCAGCACTGCAGGGATGGACACAGGGACCCTCAGGGCCGGGCTGCAGGGCTGTGCTTACAGCTGCACTATGGTCACACACAGAGCTTGGCAGCGCAGCTCATTGCTACCTGCACTTCTTACAGCGACACAGAACTGGCAGCTATTAGCACAGCTTAGTGACACAGAGCTAACCATTAGCACAGCTTTAGAATCCCGTTACCTGGGCTTCCCAGCACCCTCCGCTGATCAGGCTGAACTCTGACTGTCAGCACATGGCACAGTAACTGTATTCTCAATGCAGATTTCTGGTTATGAATCACTCAGCCTTTGGGGGAAGCAGGCAACAGAGGCGTCCCTGGTCTTCACTGTGGGTTTTGCCATCCAGCAGCCATCCCAGCGCAGGTCCCACTTGGGGTTTTCTGCTGGGTTGTATGGACAGCATCACTCCATGCTCCACCATGGTGTTACTGCCCCCCATGTCCAGACTGTGGTAACACGGAGGGTGGGTGTTCTTACCACAGTGCCAAAAAGGGGAGAGAGAAAGGGGGACTGGTGCACAATCAGCTGCTTGTGTGCTATGGCCCTCTGCAGCACAAAATGGAGTGTTTTATGGGAAACGACCATCAGGTAGATGGCTTTTATGGGAGGTGACATAGGAGGTGACCCAGAGAGCACACTGTGCACCCAGTGCCTGCTGTGCCCTCTGTCCCATGGGCTCCAGGTAGCACAGAGCCTGGCTGAAGGCACGTGTCAGCCCTGGGACTCCAATGAGAAAACATCTGCTGGCCCCGAGCAGCTGCCCTTGCCTTCTTGGGGAGAAAAACCTCCACAAGAGGGGTCACACACTGCCTGTTGAGAGGAGACGGATGCCGTGAGCTCAGTGCAGGCGTTTCCCAGTGTTGCTGGGAGGCGGTGACGGATTTGCAGGGCTGTGAGATCGCATCCTGCCCTGGTCCAGTCTCCTCCCAGCAGCCTGGCTTCTCCCATTGCACTTCACAGCTATTTCATTTGAAAGGCAGAACGGGGCTGCAGAACAGACAGCAAGCTGCTGGGCCACGGCTCTCCTCTCCCCCCACAACCCGAGGCGGCAGGGAACTGGCTGTGCTCAGCCCACTGCCAGCACGTGGCACTGACCTCCCCCCTGCACAGAGCTCTCGGCCCCACACTGCCCACAGGGCTCAGCCCCCGGCTCCCAGCACAGCACGCTCAGGGCCATGCAGGGAGGGATGCATGCATCAGCAAAGAAAAGAAACAAAAAAAAGCCCTGGATGCCAACAGCACAGAGGCTCCTCTCTCCCCAAGGACATAGATCAAAGCTGTAGAAACCAGAGCAGCTTTTATTGTTAAAAGACAACCACCAGAAATCCAAATGCTGCCACATGTTCCCCGGTGGGACCCCCGGCCGAGGCACCAGTTAAAAAAAAAAAGGGGAGGGAAGAAGGAAGCCACCCCCAGCCCCACAGTAGGAGCCCATGCACCCAGGTGGCACAGGGCTATTCGGTGGCCAGCAGCTGCCGGCGCTGCTGCTCCAGGAGGGCTTCCAGGTGGTCAGCTCTCTGCACTGCAGCCTGTGAGACAGTGAGCCACGGTGAGCTGTGCCCGGGCAGTGCTGCAGAAGGGCAGGGGCAGCAACCCGCTCACCTCGTACTGCTTCCGAAGGCTGCTCACGTTCTCCTCCTTCCTTGCCACGGCCGTCTTCACCCTGAGCAGGGAGATGGGGAGAAGCTGAGCCCAGCACCCAGCTCTCATCACTCCTGGATCTGGGCACAGCAAAAAGCTGCCCCTCTCTTCCACACCCCACGCAAGTGGCAGCACCACAGAGCAGCTGCTCTGGGCTTTGGGTGCCCCTGTATGCTGGGAGCACTGTTATTCACTTTGGTAGCGCTATGTTTGAATTGAGTCATCTGCAGGAAGAATGGGACATGAGTTTCACACGACTTCATTAACTCAAGAAATTTCTTCCCAGTTCTTCCCAGCAAACCCACAGTTGCCCATGGCTTAGCGTGCATGGTGGTGATGGGTTGGCCCACACTCAGGGCATGACCCTGCCTCTCCAAGTGAAGCACTAGGCTGGCTCTGGGAAAGCCTCTGAGCTCCGCCTGCTCACTGCAGCTAGTGGAGAACAGCCCTGCAAAGGTACAGGAGGGATCAGCCTGTACCACAGACAGCAGCCAGCACAGCTCCTGCCCCACACTGAAAGTGCTCCTGCAGACGACAATGTGCTTCCCCATCAGATTCCTGTTCCGCTTGCAGAATCCCTCCCCCCCAGGCAGGAAAACCAAAGGACCAGCTGCTTGATGCCCATCCAGCACCAGTAGTGCCAGAACCCATGCTCTCTGCAGCCCTGAAGCACTCCTGGAGCTATGGCAACTACTTCCCACCTCCATGTCCATGCAGGAGCTTAATGCAAGTCTGCAGCAGGCTGCAGAACACACACTAAGGCCAGCAGGAAACCCCCAGGCCAGCCATGTGCCTGCTGCCCCAGCTGCAAGCCCGGCACAAAGCCCCTCACCTCCTGTGGACCTCCTCCAGCTCTCGGTCCTTCTCCCGTACCACCCTGTCCAGCTCCAGGCGCTGCCGGGCGCGCAGCTCCGCCATCTCTGCCTTCAGCCTCTTGTTCTCCTCCTCTGTGCCCACCAGCCTGTCTGCAAACTCCTGCCGGATCACTTCTGCCAGGCTGCTCCGCTCCTGCGACAGCTGGTCCCGTACCTGCAGGGTGACACCGGTGTGACACTGCGTGCTGTGATGCAGTGTGCTGGAGCCAGACCCCCAACCCTGCTCCCTGCTCACCTTCCGGATCTCCTCCACCTCCTGCTCCTTGTGCTTCAGCAGGCCCTGCAGACGGATGCTCTCTCCTTCCAGTTCCACCAGCCGCCCCTTCAACTCGTTGCAGCGCTCCTGCAGCTTCCGCTCAGACCTCTCCAGTTCCTGCAGCTCCACCTCGTACTTGTCCCGGATCCTCTTAATTCTAAAGGAGAAGAGGACAGAGCCCAGTGCTGCAGCCACACGGGAGATCCCTGCACAGGCACAAGGCTTAGAAGACAGGGAAGGGAATAGGGAGCACCCCCTCCCTCTCCCCACCTGTTCTCAGCCGCCCGCTCGCACTCCTCCTTGGCGGAGGACATGTCGGCCTCCAGGCGCTGGATGACCAACTCAATCTCTTTGTCCCTCTCCTTCCTCACCTCCTCCCTCAGCTCCCGCTCCCGGGAGAGCAGCCAGGCTTCCTGGAAACAGCAACAGAAGGGGGAAACATCAGCTCCGAGCCTGAAGGCAGCACCTCCCAAGCAGGGCAGCCCCGGCCATTACCTCCTTCTTCACGTAGCTGGCCTCCCAGGCCTGCTTCTCGAGCTCCAGTCGGTCCTTCAGCACCTTCACTTCTGTCTACAGATGGACATGGAAGAGAACCGTTCAGCTCCAGTGGGTACAGCTGGGCATGGCCCTCCCTCATCCCACATGTGCATGCTGCCCATAGGGTGCCAGCACGCAGCTCCACGCACGCAGCTCCTGGTTGTGTCAGGGCACAGGGAACAGACTGTTTGCACCCAGAACAGCCCTGCTCATGCTGCTAGGCCCCAAGGGAGAGGAACAACACACCTGATGCCGCCTCTCCTGCTCCTCCTTCTCTCTGGCATACTCCTCCTTCAGTGCAGCGGTGACAGCCGAGCTGCTCGCCTCCAGCTGCCGCCTCAGCTCCTCCACCTCCGCTCTCTGCCTGCCCACACACAGCCCACAGCTCACAGCATGTCAGGGGACACAGCACATGGCACAGAGCTGCCCCCCAGCCCCAGCCCTCACCTGGCTGCCTGCTGGCTGAGCCGCTCCTTCTCCTCGGCCACCTCCGCGTAGAGCCGGCGCCGCTGCTGCTGCAGTGCTTGTTCCTCCTGCTCCAGCTGCTTCTCACACCTGGGGGCAGAGCAGACTCAGCAAGGTGCCAGGCTCAGGGTATTTGGGCCTCCAGCACAGAGCTGCAGGGCTTTCTCTCCACCCTGCTCTGCATGCCACCCAACACAGCTCTGGAGGATGCCTAGATGCCACCTCCTGGGGCTGCCCCACGTGGATGCCAACTGCTGACAGCACCAGGAACCCACTGTGGGTGGGTGCTGGATGCCACCCCGATGCCACGAGCCCCACATACCTCTGCCGGGCCAGCTCCCTCTCCCGCTGGCTCTGCTCCTCCTTCTGCTGCTCCAGCAGTCCCCGCAGCTCCTCCGCCTGCCTGCAGTACCGCTGTGCTGCCCGCTCATCTGACTGCAGCAGCTCGGCCTCATGCAGCATCTTCAGCTTCTGGATGTCCTGACGGTGTTTGGTGATCAGCTTCTGAATCTCTGGCTCCAGCCCTGGGGCAGAAGGGAGGATGCTCAGCATAACCCAGAGCTCTGTAGGTGCCTCAGCCCTGGCTACAATGGCACGGATGGGTTGGGAAGGGGTGAGCAGACATGCATGGGTCTTCTTGTGTTCCACCTCCATCCAACGGGTCTGTACCTTTCACAGTGATCTCTTTGATCTTTTTCGTTTTCTCATCAATCCACTTTTCCCTCCTGATCTTCTCCGTTGCACTCATCAGTTCCTTGAGCTTCTTGATCTCCTGTTTGGAAGCCAATAGGAAAACTTCAGAGAGAAACTAGGGAAGAAAACCCTTATTAGTTCAGCTGTAAGAAAAGGACATTGCAGGCAGGAGCCGACGTCCTCAGCTGCGTGCAGCCCACACACTTGCTGGCCGTGGCTGGGAGCACCTATCAGAGAGGAGAGGGGAACCTGAGGCTGGGCAATGGCTGCAGAACAGGGTGTGTGTGTGCTTCCTTCTCCAGCCTCCCCTTCCCTGGGGACATGGGGCTGAGGCTCTGCTGCATGGGAGTCTCCGATCCCACAGCTGTGGGGAAGGGGTGTCCACACACCCAGCCCTGCTGCAGGGCGGATGGGTTGGTGCATGCAGGCAGAAGGGCAAAGACACAAGAAGAGTGAAGGATGCATTTACCTCACAAAAGGGGCCCAAAGCACGCCAGACCTGGGGAGAAAGAAAGGAGGAGAGGGAGAGAGAAAGGGAATCACGGAACGATAGGGGGAGAGGAGAAAGCAGGGAAGAAGTAAAACCAAATGGTCACAAGCATGGGAGAACAGGGACAACCACAGGGGCTCAGGGGAAGAAGAGAAGCTCCTGGGCTGTTCCTGCTGGGAGCAGGGAGAGGGAACTGAGACACTGCAGCAGCAAATCCAGGCACAGCAATACCATGCTGGCTTCATCCTCCCAGCTGGACTCAAAGTACAGCAGCACGGCAACATGAGCCCAGCAAGTCTTTGCTGTTTTTGTGAGAGGGCTGAACAGGCTCAGACCTGTGCAAATGCTGCAGGAGTTCTGGACGAGGACGAGAGGGAACAGGTCAGCAGGATGAGCCCCACAGTGGGGCCGCAAAGCAGCAGTGACAAGGCAAGCTGTCCCCATCTGCAGGGCAGGAGGGCAAGGACCAGCAGTAGCATTGCAGCAGGACCACACAGCCCCACATCCAGGGACAGGTGACAGCAGGAGCATCATGACACCCACAGAGCTCTGCTGTGTGACCCAAACGCCCCATGCTCCTTTATTATCTTCTCCTCATTTAGTTCTGAGGGCATCCCCGCTCCTGCAAAGGGGCTCGGATGTAACCCAGCACAGGAGACAGCCACAGGCACACATTCCTCTGTGGTGCTGGGTTTGTGCCACCGCTCAGTCAGTCCCACGCACCCAGCTTCAGGCAGCACAGCTTCTTAGATAGCCAGGGCAAAGCCCTGTGCCTCACTACCTACAACCAGCAACCAGGCTTCCCTGAGGTGCAAAACCACACTGCTCAGGAGCCCCTGCCACATCCCATCCCCTCTCCCTGCAGCCCACCTGCCCTCTCCCCTCACCAGCTCGTGCTGCTCCTGCATCTGGGTGAGTTTCTTGCCGTACTTCTGGTCCACTTGTTTCAGCTCAGCCACCACAGTCTCACACTTCTCGCTCAGCACCTTCTTATCATCAATGAGCTGAGAAGGGTGAAAAAAGCATCAGGCAACCAGGCAGGGCACAGCCAGCCCCACATCTGGCTGTAGAAACAACAGGCTGAGGTGGGATGGCATTACCTGGTCGATGAAGGCCAGATGTCTCTGGATAGCTGCCTCGTACTGCTCCCTCTGCAGCTGGAGCTGGTGGCCAAGCTCCTTCTCGGTCTGCTTGACGTGCCGGACGGTAAGCTCCCTCTGCTGAGCCTTTTATGCAGGGAAGAAAGAACCACAAGACGTGAGAGGGAGTAGCTGCAACAGCACATGCACAGGAGATAACCATTAAACCTGGAGGGCACTCTGGGCCAGAACCAGCAGGAGCAACTACACCAAAGCCCTCGGGCGCTCAAGCCACCTGCTCTGCTCAGCAAGGCAGGCCAAAGCCCCAGTGAGAAAGGGAAGGAGTTCAGCCCAGGACTGAGGGCTTCTGGAGTGGCCAAGACAAACTTCAAACAGCAGGCAGCCAAGAGAAAGCCAAGAGAAGCCCACAGCAGACCAGGAAGGATCTTGCAGATCTTTTCCCATGCTAACAACAACCGAGATCGCTGCGTGGCCCAGCAGTCTCTGGCTGCCCACATGAGCTCTCTGCAGCACTATGCACCACTGGGCACAGGCAGGAAAGCTGTGATCTTGTGCTTCAAAGCCACTGCTCCAAGGAACATCTGCTGAGGGCTCTTTGTCCTCCTTCCCAAGCAAGCAAGAGCATCTGGCTCACACACCAAGGCTGTCTGCAGCAGGCTGATGGCTCGCTTCTTCTCCTCCACTTCCAGCTTCAGCCTCATGATGGAGCTCGTGACCTCCGTGGCAACAGCTGACGCCTGCTCCAAGTGCGCCAGCTCCTCTTCAGACAGGAGCCCCTGGGATAGGGAAAAAAAAGAATAAGGGAAGGTAGAGACCACGTGGAACCTTGGCAAGGGCAGAGGCCCGCTGCAGTGGGGTCCACCACCCCAGCACAACCCAGTGCTCACCTCCCGCTGTGTGGCCGAGGTGGCAGATCTGGGCCTCTCCTGCTCAGACTTCTCCATCTCATCCAAGAAACTGATGATACTTTGGAGTTTGGCCTCTGAGAGCAGGGCCCCATCCTCAGGGACACCAGGGGAGTGGTTCAGCTTCCCAAATTTCTCCAAGTTGTCAGCAGTCAGGGAGTTGGAGCCGGGCTCCTGCAGGGTGGATGCAGCTGTTGCATGGGACACTGCAGCTCCAGCAGCGTGGGGAGCTTAGGAGGGGCTGCACTGCAACTCAGCTCTCCATCTGCTTCAGGGTGCAGCATCATTCTTTGTGCTCAGCCCTCGAAGGCTTTGCTCCTCCGTGGGGACACCCCAGCTGCTCCAAACTCCTCCACTACCTTCTCCAGCACACCCAGTGGAAGGGAACCAGCCACGTTCCCCAGCCCTCCTGTCCTCCACAACCCACAAGCAAGGAGGCTCTGCCTGGGACCGATGCAACTCTCCCCAGCCATCTGCTTACCCCATCTACCCAGGTATATTTGTCTTTCTTGAAGAGCTTTGGAGGAGGCAGCAGCTCTGGTTCTTCCTCCAGCAGCCTGAGTGTGTCCAGCAGCTCACTGAGCGTCACCTTGGATGGAGCCCTGCTGACAGCAGTCACCACCGTCTCCAGATCCTCGCCTCCTGTCTCTCTGGAGCTCACATCCTGGAGGAGATGATGACGTAGCTTGGAGTCAAACAGTTTGCCGGATCTCCACAGAAGCAAACCCAGGCTCCAAAGCCACCCCAGCAGAACAGTTTGTGCCAGGAGCACCTCGAGGCGAAGCCAGACCCACCTGCAGCTTGTCCTCCACACCATGATCCTGTGAAGGCACAGAGCTGAGCTCTGCGAGGCTGCTTGCTTCTGGCTCTGCAGCTACAGAATGGAAATTGGCATCTGCAGAAAGCAGACTGTTCTCATGTGCTTGCAACAAGCAGCTCCCCAGAGTGAGAACCGCCCCTCCAACACCCTCCTTCCCCCGTCACACACTGCTCCAAAGCATGGAGACCTGCAGCAGGGACTCACCGGCGTTGTTGGCTTTGATGATGCTGCTGGCTGGACTGCCGTTCCGTGCAGAAGCAGGCTTGGCAGGCTTTTTCTTTGCTATCCGTCTGCTCTCCTTCACCTGCGTCAGCTCTTCTTCTGCCAAGCGCTTTGTGTCAGAAGCCTTTTGGGCCCTTTTCTGGTGCAGCTCCTGTAGGGACAGAGAAGTCATCAGGTCTTGCCCAGCACAGGGTGGTGCTGACACGGTGGAGCAAAGGCTAAGAGACAGCACCACACTGCACAGCCAGCTCTGCAGGGTTAACAAGGCCAACTCTGCTCAGAGAAAGTGCAAGCACAGGAAGAGCAGCTCTGCCTCTTGCTACTGGGAGCAGAGGGGTGGTGGTGGATGAGGTCCTGCATGCCCTTGTGCAGCGTTCTTTGCTGCTCTGTGAAGGACCTCTGAATGGACCACACTGCATCAGCAGCTCAAAGGCCAAGCAAAGCAGTGCCTGGGGGCTGCTTTAGTTGTGTTCTGGGAAATCACTGAAGGCACGAGCACGTGTTTGCAGGGCTGCTGCAGCATTTCACAGCTGTTCACTGCTGTGCCTCCTGCAGCACTCCCCTGAAACATGACTCCATATAGGCCAAAGAGAAACTGGGGCTTTAAAAACTCTTCACAGCTCTATTGCAATCCAAATGAACAACTCCCCGTGGTCTGTAACAGGCCCAGCCCCTCATCTGTTCTCCAGGAGCACCCGTCCCCTCCTGCCATCAAGGGCTGCCAAGAACACGGCAAGGACAGCGAGCTGCTTCCTGCATCAGTGCCAGGAGCGCAGAGCAGAGCTCAGCACAACACAGAGCGACCCAAGCCCAAGGACAGACCCTCAGGGGACCTGTCTCGTCCTTGGCCGCCCCAAGGAGCTGTGGTTATTGCCTTCAGTTTGAGTGCAGTCTCCCTTTCCCTGAGAACCTGATGGAAACCAGCACTGGGTGAGCTGCCAAGCTTGGCAGGAGCGCAAAGGAAACTGCTCTGTGGCACCTCAGCCTCCAAGGGAGTGCTCACTAGAATTCAGCTTCATGGAAAGCCCCTAGAGATGCAGAGGAGAGGCTGAGGTACTGCTGCAGCACAGGGCATGGCGCAGGGCCTCGTCCCTACCTGGATGGCAGCACGCCGTGCCAGGCGTGCCTTCTCCTCCCGGATCTTCCGGCATTCCTCATCCTTCCTGTCACGCAAATCCAGGACGTTCCTCTCCTCCTGCTGCTGCCTTTCCTTCCAGAGAGAAAGGTCAATGCTGTGACCGGGAGCTCGTCCACATCCAAAGCAGTGGGGAGGGATGTGCCCCCCCAAAGTCACCCCCATCCCACCCCTCCTTGCAGGGAAAGACCCCTCCGAAAAGCTCCCTTTTCAGCAACTCCTTTCCTCTAGACACCAAATGCAATTATTAGTCATCCGAGACTGAAACCACCAAGGAGACAAGGCTTAAAAATAGCATCTCACAAACAAGAGCTACAGTGCTCTTTGTTATTTGGATAAATAATTAAACACAACGAAACACAAATAGCTGCAGATGACACGTCACCCCCTAACGAGCCAATCGTTACTGGTTCCCTGCAGCGAGCTGCGAGAGGGCTTCCCTCCTCTGACCATGAGAGCACCCAAGACAGCAACAGCACAGACTCTTCCCCATTCTCCCTGCCTGCTGCTGGAGAGGCTCCGGCTCCCGGCTGCACCCCATGGCACCCTGACAGGGACAGGAGCCGCTGCAACGTAAGAGCAAAGCCCCTCCGTGCCCCACAGCTCAGCTTTGGGCTGGTAGATGTGATGGTAAGGGAAAGCCAGGGGACAGACCTCCCTCTTGGCAGCCAGCAAGCGCCCCAGAGCCGCTGCTCCTGCCCTGCGCCGCTGCGAGTGCCGTCGGTACCAGCGCTGGATGGTCACAGCAGCGAGGTTCACCTGCTGGATGAACCTGCAAAGGAAGCAGCATCAGCCCCACGGCCCCCCACCATCACCTCCTGCCACAGCAAAGCAGGGACTGCTCAGCCCAGCCCTGCACCCCAGCCCAGCGAGGTAGGAGAAACTGGTTCAGTTCAAGAGCGCGGAGGAAGACGTTCTTTTGATTGGGATTATGCAAAGAGCACTGAGCTGAGTGGCAGGCAGGGAGAAGCCACTCAATCCTGTGTGCCAAGAGAAGCAATTCCCAGGCCCAGAGACCCACAAGACAACAACAAACCTGGTCCCATGCCATCCTGCTGCCTCTCCCACCCACCCGGCTCACCTCTCTGCCTCCTCTTCCGTCACCTCCTTCCTCCGGGGCAGGCTGCTGTTGTTGTTGCGGGTCATGATATTGTTGCTGGAGAAATTCTTTTGAGACTTCATGAAGCTGCTGCTCTCACTGTCCTCGTTCGCAGTCGCTTTGATGACGTTGCTAAGGCAGAAGATAAAGCCACTGGTACCATCGCAGCCTCACACAAACATGGAGTCAGTGCAGCCCCCAGACCAGCAGCTGGCCCGCACTTACTTGAGGGAGCTCGGAGCCTGGTTGGAGCTTTTGGGTGCAGGGCCCTTGTCAGTGGTGGAATAGTTATTGTGCACCATGGTGGTGACACAGTTCCCCATCGCGCCCTTGTTGCTCATTGCATACAG
>JAOWBP010004377.1:4066719-4080674 GCA_028571105.1 Tragopan temminckii
ACACTGCCACGCTCCAGCTCCATGGCTGCAGGGCTCGAGAGGAACGGCAGGACGAGGGTGCAGGCCATTTTCTCTCACGCTGCTGGGGATAACAGCACCCTCCTGAGCTTCAAGGAGGGAGACCTCATCACGCTGCTGGTGCCAGAGGCCAGGGATGGGTGGCACTACGGAGAGAGCGAGAAAACAAAACTGTGAGTGCTGCTGCCTTCGGGGCTGGCTCCAGGGTTCAGCCTTTTCCATCTCCTTCATCAGTACCCATCAGCTGATGCCCTGCCTTTGTCTTGCAGGAGGGGCTGGTTTCCTTTCTCCTACACGCGTGTCCTTGACAACGATGGCAGTGAGCGGGTCCATGCGAGGTAGGAGCACCGAGTGTTGGCACATCTTGGGGCTTTGCAGGGTGGGAGCCCTGTGTTTCTCCCAAGAGTAGGGTTGCTGCCTTGGGATGGGAACTTTCTGCTTTCCCTAGACAAGAGACGTGGCTCTGGGGGTAACTGCAGGCGTGGAACAGAATGGAGTTGGTAGCAACCCTTTGTGAAGTCCCTGTGGGACAGTGTGCACAAATGCCAAAGAACGTCCTCTTTGATTGGGACTCCAAAGAATGTCCTTTGGTGTGGCGGGGAGCAGCGTTTGGTGCTGGTGACACCTGTGCTGTAGCTCCATGCCCCCTGGGGCAATGTGGAGCTCAACTGCTTCCAGTGCCTTGTTTGGGGTGGTGGGGATGGAGATGTTGGATACGGATGGGGACAGAAGGCACTGCAGGAGGGACGCTCTGGGGAGGGCTCTGTGCATCTTGCCCTTCTCCCTGGTGCTGTGCGGTGCTGGCTGCTGCTGACAGTCCTGCTGTCCCCTCCCTAGCCTGCAACAGGGGAAGAGCAGCAGCACGGGCAACCTGCTCGACAAAGATGACATTGCCATCCCACCGCCCGACTACGGCATGTCCTCACAAGCCTTCCCATCGCAGAACATCAACACCTTCAAGCAGAGGCCGTACAGCGTGGCTGTGCCCGCCTTCTCCCAGGTGAGCCACGCTGCCATGATCGCTGATGGGGCTTTGCTGAACTAGGGGATGTTTGGAAATGGGAGATGCTTGAATGAGTCCCAGAGCTTTGGTCTCTCCTGGAGCAGTGTCCCATCTGTGTTTTTAAAGCAGAAAGAAACATGTTGAAGTGTGCTCTTGGTGTTAACGTGGTGCAAACCACGTGCCAGTGACCGGGAGCTCCTCTCCAACAGGGTGTGTTCATTGTTTATAGGACTACCTTATGCCCTATGGTTGTGCAATTAAAGACTATTCCAGTGGCCTCTGCCAACCACCACCCGCCCACTACAAGCCTTACGCTAGGTCGACAGCTGTAAGTCCGAGCGCACGCAATGTTGCCATTGGGACCTGCAGTTGCCTGGTTTTGTCTGGCTGCCCTCATGCCTGGCCCAGACCCAGCCCCTTCTGAGCATCTCTCCTGACAGAGAAAGGGACAGGGAAGAGGGGAAGCAGTGGGAGAGAAGGGGATGAAGGGGGGAAGGTCAGCTTGGCTTTCCTGGATGCAAGGGGCAAGGCACGAGGGGCCATGGCACAAAGCGGCACTGTGAGCCCCCAATGGACAACACTTGTTGACTCCATGGCAGTCTCCCACCAGAAATGAGCTGCTCACAGGGATCGTTTTCTCTTGGCTGTGGTGGTTCCAGGACATGGGTGCTGCTGGACACCAGTGGCTGTCCCTAGAATGCTGGGGGCTGTGGGGAACCCTGGGACATTGACTGGTTCCAGTGCTGCCCTGCGAACCACCGCTGAGAGCTGAAGGAGAAAATGGTCCCAAACCCCACGTGGTTTCTGATGGGAGTTAATGCAGCACAAACCCCTTCCACAGAGCATTTCACCGATGTACCTCAGACTTCTGACCCCTTTCCAAGTGTCTCGCGTCTCAAAAGTCTGGGGCTGGGCAGAGCAAGCCAGGTTCAGCTCTTGCTTCCCTTTATCCAGACCAAGTCCTGTTCCAAAGAGAATGGTGCAACTCTACCCCTGCTGTCTGAATCCTGTTGAAACCATCTCCATTCTCCCCTTCCATCCCCAAATGCATCGGTTCTTGCCCAAGCATCCCCTGGTGCCGATGCACTTTGGTCAGTCCTTGTGATGCTCCAGTGGCCTCAGAAGGGGTGCAGCCCATGTCTCACTGTGCTTCCTCTCCTCCTCCTGTAGGGTCTCGATGACTATGGGACGAGGTCTGTGAGCAGGTAAGCCTTCACCTTCCCGTCGCCTAACATAAAAGCAAATTGTCGGTGTGCGCTCCGGGTGAAGCTGTGGTGCAGTGTACCTGGGGAGGGAGGCTGTGCCTGTTGGCCTGGGATTTGGAGATCTTGGAGCAGAATGGGACCCAGTGTGTCTCACAGAGGGCAGGTCCCAGGGTCAGTCCCAGCTGCACCCAACCTCACACCCCATGGGGCCAATGCCTCCCCAAGGAGCCCCATGTCTCTGCAGCCACCTCTTGGGCTGAGCTCTTGGGATTCTCCTGCTCCCTTCTCCCCCTGCAGAAGCCCCATCCCCAGGTGCCGGTGACCCCTGTCCCTGGTCAGAGCCATGCACGGGATGCACTCAGTCCTTGGGATAAACACGCGGGCAATGAGTGAAGCAGCACTGGGGCAGCCTCCTCTGCTTTGTTCCACAGCGGCAGCAGCAGTCTGGTATCAACAGTGTGAGGACACCGGGCTCACGGCGGCACTGTGCTGCTCAGAAGAGCACTCTGCTTCTCTCTCCTCCTCCTTTTTTTTTTTTTCGTTTTTTTTTTTCCCTCCCTTCCTTTTTCTCTTTCTCCACTTTCGGATTTTAAATTCTCTCGTGATCTTCAAGGAAACCATGGTGCTTCTCCACCCCTCCCCGGTGTTCACAGTGCCCTTGTTTCTGACGCCTTTTCAGAGCAGAAACTGCCGATCGGTCTGTGCTCGCTTTGAAGCAGCCTGGATGCAGTTTACACTTTTAGTGGGACCCAGTTTTTTGTACTACTTTGTGAATGTTAGAGATGCACTATCCCTCCTCTGGGGCTTTACGCGAGCCGCGGACGCGGGCAGGATGCCCCAGGATGGACCCAATATGCATGGCCTGGTGTACGTACTGTTACCGAGCACCCGCTGGGCTGCGGGGCGGCGCGGGTCCCGCACCCCAAATCCACTTCCACCCGGCTATAGGGTGAAGTGGATGGGGCTGAGCTCCTGGCACCGGAGCGGCTGCTGCTCCGCTGGGCTCAGGGGTGGCCCCGCAGGTCCCTCCTCGTTGTTTTATAAATATATATATATTTTTTGTAGCAAGGTATCGTTACCTCACCTTCGTGCTGGGGGCCGAGGGGCTGGACACGGTCCGTCCCAGCATCACGGAGCTGGCCACGCTTCCTTTCTTTTTTTCGGATGTGATTTTTAAGACCTCTCACGTGCCCGTTTATTAGGATATGGCTGGCAGAGCGCGCAGCCACACGGACCAGGTTTTGTTTTATACACTATGAGCAGACAGTGATGAGACCCTCCTGCAGCGATGTCACGATTTTGCTAAAGATTTTTAACCCAGGGTATGTCACACTGAATGACTGAAGGTAGAGGGGAGATGACCACCCTAGCAGAACTTGGATGGAGACTGTAAAGTGCTGAAACCTTTTTTCTTTTTTTTTTTTAAAAAAAAAAAAAAAAAACAAACACAAAAGACAGAGAGAACCGTGCCCTGTATCGAGTTATTGTTTGAATAAAAGTTTTATTTATTGCATTGAGCTGGGCCTCGGTGTCTTTTTCGGCTGCCGTGCTGTGCGCTGCCATCACCGCCCGCATTGCCATGCCCTTTTGTTTTTTGTTATTGCCATTCTCCATCCCTCCATGCCAAGGGCCATACCCATCCCATCAGTGCCTTGTGCCCGCGCTCAGCTTGGACCGATTTGTGTTGAAGCAGCTTTGCTAAGGGGTTAAAGCTGTTTAACCCCGTTCTCTGCTCTGTGCTGCATCTCTGCTCCCTTCAGTGCTGCATGCCAGTGGGGTGCCCCATGCCCACTGCCTGGCTCCCAGCGAGGCTGTGAGGGCTGCATTGATCTGGGGGCATTGGGAAGGAAGCAGACCCCCTCCTCCGCCCTGCCCTCTCCTCCCTGCAGGTCTGCAGCCACGTGCCTCCTTCCCCTCCTCACAGGGTGTGCTGCTGGACTCACCACTCAAACAGTCCCACTTTTCCTCCTCTTTCTTTTATTTTTACTTTATTTTTCCCTCCTGCTTCCTCCACCCAGAGCTGCCTCCACCCGGTTCTTCTCGTTAACCACCACCATTTGTTCCCATCAAGGCATGCCGGCATCCTCCAACCTGCCTTCTCTTTCCCTTGCAGCCCCGATGTTGAAGTGGCCAGGTTTTGAGATGCCCCCTGCCCATAGTTAGTAAGTTGACGGTCTCTCCGCGTGCCCCTCTCTGTGCTGGGCGCTGACGCTGGGCAGACGGTGCCTCCGCTCTCCTTCCTGCACCCACGCTGTGTGAGTCCTCGCTCACTGCTTGTCCCCATCCCGGTGGTTGGACCCTGCACACAAAGCCCTGCTGCTCAGCTCTGCCCATCGCTGCTGTGCTGCGGACGCTGCTTCTGTTGAGCTTCTGCAGAGGGGTCCCAGCTTCTCGCCCGCTGCTGCTGCTGCCCACCCTGCTCTGATCCCATAACCAATCCCTTTGGTTGTAGGTCACCAGTGGCACCTGGACCCTGCAGAGCTGGCCCTGGGGCAGAGCCAACGTGTGGTCACTAATGACATTTTTTGAGCAGCTTCTCTTGCTTGTAGACATGGGTGCCAACCCCCACCTGACTCCGGGGCTGTGCCTTGGAGCTGCCCCCCCATCTTGGGATGCAGCTCTGTGTGCCCCGCGCTGTTTCTGCTGTGGTGCAGAGCTGTGGGCTCCCATCCCAATGGCTCTTTCCTGCCAGAACCAAAACAGTTAAATAATAGCCCCTGGTGACTCATCAAAGCCTCCTTTTCTACTCTTTCAGTCTCAAGAATCTATTTTGGCATCCTAAGGGGAAAACTGATCTAAGCATCTGCATTAATTAGGTGGGAAATTAATTACCCTGTTTTTAAGCATAAAGCCATTTATCTTTTGAGGAAAGGAAAAACAAGCGTCCAAAGGTGAGGCATGGTGAGGGGCAGCACCTGGTGGACTGCAGCCCCACCCCCTGGCCCTACTGCTGATGCTGCAGGTGCTGCTGTGGGTGGAGACAGCTGATAGCATGGCTGCTCCTAATGCCAATTACCCCACGTCTGTGCTAATGGTTCACTCTTGGGCTGTGCCAGCCATGGGAACGGGCACAGAACCCCAGGAGGGTGCCACAACCACATGCAGGTGCCATAGCACAAAGGTGAGGGGTTGTGCAGCTGCTGGGGAGGGCAGGGGGCCGCCAGCAGAGCCGGGCCGTTTGCACACAGGAGGTGGTGCAAGGCACTGTGCAGGGCGTGTGCGTGCCGACGTGGTGGCAGATGCTGTGTGCAGCAATCCGCCTGCCAGGGAAAACGCTCTGCGAGTGTGGGCGGCTGCAGGATGGTGCTGGGCATGCACTAGGAGCCCATCCTCTCCCTGTTTTCTGCCTCTTGGACATTTTGCTGCTTCCATGCAGCTTGGCACAGAGCTGTGTGCTCTGCTCTTGTCCCAGCACGTCCCGTGGCAGCGGGTGCAGGGAGCTATGCCTTGTGCACCGCGCAGCCGCCCCTGCAGACCTCAGGACTCTCCCCATGGGAGGTGCCAGAGCAGCTTCTGCACCCCGCACCCACCCCTATTTTTTTCCCTTTGGAAGAGCTCAGCTTTAGGCCTGCTGAAAAGCAAGGTAGGAGAAAGCTCCACGTGGACCATGCCTTGCACTCAGGGGCGTGCTGGGCCGCCTGCAGCCGTCGGAGCATCCCTGCAGCCAGAGCTGGCGGGGTCTCACCATGTCATCGTCCCACCGCCCCATACCTGCGCTCCCCGAGCCTCTGCTAAACTCTGCCCTCCTCTCTCCCTGCAGAAACCCCTTTGCCAACGTCCAGCTGAAACCGACCGTGACGAACGACCGCTCGGCGCCGCTCATCAGCTGATGCCGGGAGCGCTGCCGCCGCGTGGCACTGCCGCCGCCTCGTCGCCCGGCGCATGGCTGCCTCCCAGAGCCGCCTTTTTAGGCAGAGTTTATTTAATCCTGCTGCTTTGAAAAGCCAAAGGCTAAAGCTATAGTGCCCTGATTTCCTCTCTTCTCTAGATCCAGCTCGCTGCTTGCAATGGTGGGGGTCAGATGGCTGCCAAACAGCCTGATGCCCCCCCCCCAGATGGCACACCCCGTGCTCCCAGCACATGCCTCGTAGCCAGGTTTGCTTCCAGGAGTGGCAGCAGCTTGCAGGGGAGGGAGGAAGGCACGGGGGACACCCTGCTCTCATGGGATGCAGTGGCAACGGGCGGGCAGGAGAGCCCCAGTCTCCCTTTAAGCAAAGGAGTTGCTGGTGCTAGTGCTGCAGCCCTGGGTCAGGGCTGGACTCTGCTCCCAGGGCTGCTGCAGTGCCATGGCCGTGTATATAGGGGGGTGTTACGGTACTGCTGTAGGATATAAGCTAAGAAATACTCGAGGAGCAGGGGGCTCCATGGATATGTGCCACGGGGTAGCCAGCACTGCTGTGCTCCTTCCCAGGCTCAGCCCCAGAGCCCTCCTGCTTTGCTGCTTCTCTTCCACTATTCCTAAGGCTGCATGAGACTGAAATATATACACATATATACTCGCACCCCCGGCCCTGCCAAAGGGGAAGGGGTTTTTGGAGCAGGAGCCGCATCTTTGCTGCATGATGCAGCTGGCACCAGTGAGGCACGGCTGGGAGCAGTGCTCAGAGGTTCTGCCTTTCCCATTGTGTTGCACTTTTTTAATTGCTTGAGCGCAGAGGACCGCTCGGGTTGCTGTGACTGTAGGTGTAGCCCAGGTGGCAGAGAGCTGACTGCGTTGGTCACTGCTGGTGGGATTCTGCTACGGGAGGGCTTTCCAGTTAGAGCCAGCTGCTGGCACTGCTGTGCCCCCTCCCATGGCTCGTGAAGGTGCCCTGCAGGAGAGCATCACCACCCAGGGCCGAAGTGATGCTGGCTGCCCTCGGGGTACGTTTTGCTCCTGGACACATCACTGCTTCTTCTGAGGGGCTGGAGCAGCACTGTGACCCCCAGCATTCTGCCCACCACAGCCCACCTCCAGGTGCTGTCCTCCGGCACCCTTGCATCACGCGTGGGAAGCCACCACCTTGTCCCTAAGTATGTCCATCCCAAGAGCACCCCAAAATGCAGTGCAGGGGTTGCACCCTGCCCAATGTCCTGTGCCCCAAGGATGGTGGCAGCTGTGCCAACCCCAGGTCTCACCGTGTGGTGCCAACTCTTCCACAATGCGCTGAGAGCCACCGTGTTGTGCCTCAGGGCAACAAGAGCCAGGGGCAGGGAAAGGCTCCGCTGCATCTCGGGGCCTTCAGGAGGGCTGGGGAGCTCACAGCTGGGGTGGGGGTGTCAGGATGGGGTGTGCCTTGTCACCAGCCCCCTGTCGTCCTCTTCCAGCCGCATACGAGGGGCTGCTGAGCCCGGGGTTTCACTGCACCTCCTGCCTCGGTGGGCACCTGCAAGATGTAACCTGAAATTGTTTTGTTTTGTTTTGTTTTTTAATGAGAGGAAAAAAAAAAAGTAATTTATGAGCAATAAAATTTACCTCCCCACCACTGGGCACCCCGCGTTTTCCTTTGGGTTGGTGGAGCCCCCGCAGCGGCGATGGAGCAGAGCTCTCCCATGCAATACTGGTCCCAAATCAGAGCAGCCCCAAAGCCACGGCTGTGCCAGGGAATGATGCGGGCAGGAAACGGAGTACGATATTTTAAAAACTTTATTATCGGCCCGATGATGTCTGACACACATGCTGGGAGCTGTATGGAAATCAGCACTGATAAAAAATACAGCAGTAATGACCCGTATCGATAAAATATACAATGTCAGAGGAGCTCTTCTATTTAAAAAAAAAAAAAAAAAAATCATCATCATCATTTCTGGCGGACGCAGCTGTGCTCTCGTGCTGCCCTCCAGAGGCGGCTGCCTCTGCCATAGACCAAACCCTGGGCTGGGGGGCTCCAGCAGCCCCTGCAGGGATGGGGGGTCAGGGGGCCCCCGCTGCAATGCAAAGCGCCTGTGGTGGGGGTGGGAGCTGAAATCATACACTTCGATCAAGCAGGAATTGGGCTCGGTATGTCAGGAAGGGTGTGGGGTGCGCAGTGGGGATGCACAGCCTCCCCCCCCTCCCTGGTTTTTGGGGCTGAGGCTGGGGGAACCACTTGTTCCCTTTAAGAGGGTGGCACCCCTCCAACAGCTTTCTCCTAAAACGCCACGGCCCAGCTGCAGGCTGGATGGGTGGGCAATGAGAGCCAAAGAACCCCCCCACATCCTCCAGCAGCAGCTCCATCCCATGGGCACGCAGCCCCATTGCTGTACACGTGTGTGTGTGCGTGTGCGTGTGCCCCGGCCCCCCCAGGAGCCAGCCCGGGCTGCAGGACACGGGGCTGTGGTGGTGGGTGGGGGGCATTCCTCACCTCAGGGTTTGGTCTATCAGCCCCCAAGGACACAGCCCTGATCTCAAGGTTCCCATAGGCTCCGCTTAGTCCCACAGCCTCCTGGGAGCTGGAATTGCACAATTATCCTAAGCCTTAAATGAATTTAAAAAAAAAAGCAACAAAACAACAACAACAGAAAAAATAACAAACAAACCACGACACCCCACCCCCAACCCCCCCCGAATGCCTCCACAAACTCTTTACATCTCTTTGGCAACAATAACTTAAAACCGCGGCAACGTGAGTTCTGTCAACAGCGAGTTTTGGTTTTGTGGGGTTTTTTTTTAGGGCTTTTTTTTGTGTCGTTTTTTTTTTTTTTCTTTAAATACAAAAATAGTCAGGTCAGCCTCCCTCCCCCCCAAAAAGCCTCAGGGAGGTGGGGAACCCCCCAACCTTTGGGGTTCCCTGCAGGGCTGGGACTGCTCCCCAACGGGCCTGGCTAAAAGTAGGGGGCAGCCCCCCCCCCGAGCCCCTCCCCAGCAGCTGAAAGGCTTTGCCAGCCCTGGATGGGGGGACACGGGGGGGCATCAAGGTGCAGGTGGGGACAAAGACCGCCTCGGGGAGCACAAGTGGGGAGAAAGCCAATGTGGGATGGGAGGGGGCGTCAATGAGGGGGGACTGAGCAAATGTTAGCAAGGTCAGGGCACTACCCTTTAAATGCTATAATTTTATATATATATATATGTCTATATATATATATATGTCTATTTATACACACGCAGCCATCCACTCGCACACGCACCGCTGGCACACACCGCCTCACCCTGGGCTGTGCCCGGCTCCAGCCAGCAGCACCCAAACTCCTTCCAACCACATCTGCCTAAAAAACGGAGCACGGTGCCTGGAGCCCACACCAGGCTCTGGCTGCCCCTGTCCTCTGCAGTCACTGGCCAGTGCCAGTGCCAGTGCCAGTGCCAGTGCTGGTGCCGGTGCCGAGGGCGCAGGCAGGTGAGGTGCACGCTGGCTCATTCCCTGTCACCGTCTTCGCTGCTGCCTGGAAGTGAGCAGAGAGGTGGTGTGAGCAGGGGACCAGGAGGGACAAAGTCACCTGGGGGTGATGGTGCCTGGGGGGGCACTGGGATAAAGCTGTGCTGGAGGGGCAGGGGGGTCTGGTTGAGGTCTCACCTCCTACGGAGTCCATGTCTGAGTCGGAGACGTGGGTGATGGAGAACCGGGACACCGGGGCAGGAGAGACTGTGAAGCGGGAGAACTGGAGGGGCAGCACCTGTTTTGGGGTCGGCACCAGCGTGGGCACGGCTGGGTCAGGCTCTGCCGGTGTCAGCGAGGACATCAGGGATGGCTTCACCGGCATGAGCGGAAAGTCATCGTCCCACTCAAAGCCTCCACCTGCAACACACAGTGAAGGGCTGGGGGCTGAGCCCATCATTAGGGTCAGCCCGCTGCCACCCCCTGACCCCACAGCCCCCTTACTCTCTTCTGAGGCGTTGCCATCCGAGGAGTCATCTGATGCACTCAGCCTCTCCGTGGGGCTGGCAGGGCTGGTGGGGCTGCTGCTGGCTGGGGGCTGCGCCGAGGGCTCGGGGACATCCGGGAAGCTCTGCTCACCCAGCTCCCGCGTGGGGCTTTCCTGCACAAAGGAGACACCATGGGAGATAATGCCATTATTGGAGACCATGCTCACCACCGCGTGCCCACCTCGCCTTGCTGGGGCCGCTCACCTGGTCAAAGAGGTAGATGGTGACATCGTCATAGAAGGACACGGCCTTCTTCTTACGCTCCAGGTCCTCACAGAAGGCCTCGGAGAGCAGGCTGGGCATCTTGAGCAGGCTGCGCAGGTTCCTGCCACTGTGGCTCTCGGCCACCACAATGGGGACGGCCGCCGGCTCCTCCTCGCTCTCCTCGCTCTGCTCCTGGATGTTGTAGCAGCGCAGCTCCTCATCCGACTCATCACTGTCCTCCGTGTCCTCCTCTTCCTCCTCGGGCTCCTCTCGGCGCTCAGGGGTGGATGGGAGCAGGGAGATACCCATCGGTGTCTCATCCCCTGATGGCAGCGTGCTGGGACCCCCAGGCGCATCCCCTCCAGGCGTGATGCCCACCCTGATGCCCTCTGGGGGCAGCCCCGCTGCCCCAAGCCCTGGCACAGGGGGCACAGTCTGTTCACCCCCAGACACGTGTTCTCCCAGTCCAGAGATGCTCTCAGCCTCATGGGTCCCTTCGCCCAGCACTGGCTCCTCACCATCCGGCACCGGGGACAAGGAGAAAGTCTTGCTTGGCACAGAGCCTCCCAGCACATCACCATCGGGGCACGGGGAGCTGCTTGGTGCTGGGTGCTCAGTACCATGCTCCTGCACCATGGGGCCACCAGCCTCTGCTCCCCGCCAGTCCCCCACAGAGACCCCCATGTCCAGTGCTTTGGCTGCCAGCACTGTGCTGGGGGCTGTTAGGGGGCTGCCAGGTGCTCCTGGGGGGTGCAGTGTGTCCTCCCCCTGCTCAGGGGCTTGCGCCATGTCCTGCATGTGGGGCTGGGGTCCCTCCTTCTCTGCCTCTGGGGTCTCGGAGCCATCGCTGTCCTCCTCATCCTTGGGGCCGCGCTCAGCCTCGGTGTCGTAGTCAGAGAAGTAGGCAGAGTCACGGTAGGGGTTCTTCTCGGACAGGCCATGCAGCTCAGCACTGAAGGATGCCGAGAGCCGTGTTTCGGGGGCTGGGCTGTCCCCATCTCCTCCAGGCAGCCCTGGGGGTGGCTTCCCCATCTGGCCAAAGGCCTCGGGCTCGCGGGGCTCATGGGGCTCCTTGAGGACGAACTCAGGGGACTCATTGTTCTCTGTGTCGTAGCCGCTGTCCACAGCCTTGGGCTGCCCGGCGGACGTGAAGGCGGTGGGGCTGAAAACCTCGCAGGAGCTGGCAGTAGAAGGGATGTCCAGCGATTCCAGGGAGTCTGGTGTCCCCACCTGCTTCTGCAAGGACTTGAATGTCGGCACCATGTCTGCCCGCTCCATGTAGTCCCCGGAGAAGTCGGTGAAGACTCCCGAAGTCAGCTCTGCCGTGTCCTCATCGCTGCCATCGTCGCCACCAGGGAAGCTGCTGCTGGAGAAGGTTTTGTCTGGGGTGCGTTCTGCGTCACTGGTGGGGCAGGCGCTGCTCTCGGCGGCCTCCTCTGCAGACACCGACGCCTCAGGGCCCTCCAGTGCAGACTGGGCACCGTCTATGCCAGGCTCCCTGGTGGGAGCAGGGCTTGGCACGGTGATGCTGGCCATAAGGGTGGCCTCCCCAGGGCCCGTACCAGCTGTGCCGTGGGGCACAGGGCTGCAAGGAGGGCTGATCCGCTCCACGCCCTCAGACGGGTGGGCATCCTGTGGGCACGGCTGCGCTCCGGCTTCCAGGGCCGCGTCGGGGCCGCCAGTCAGCGCTGCTGCCTGTGAGCGACCGGAGGCTGATGAGTCACGGCTCTGCCAGGCCTGGCTCTGCGGGGAGGGTGAGCGGCACTGGGAGGAGCCGGGGGGCTGGGGCTGCTCCTGCCGCGGGCGGCGGAAATCGATGCCCGGCGGGGACCCCCCGAGCTGGGGCTGGGTGCGCGGTGGCACAGTGCCCAGCGGCTTGGCCATCAGCCCACGGAAGGTGATCATGCGGCGGTAGCACCAGCTGTCGGCGGGCTCGCGGGTGGCCGGGCTGCCACTGCCAATGTTGTTGTTAGAGGAGCTGTTGGAGGCCCAGGGTTGCTGCTGGGGAGCTGCTGGGATGGGAGCCCCAGGGGGACTGTCATCGCCCAGCTCCAGCGCCACGCAGTCCGGATGGGTTTCACCCTGTGCTGGAGGCTGCCCGTAGCGCTGGGGGCTGTAGGCACAGTTCAGCGAGGGCGAGACGCCCAGCGGGTCGGCAAAGACACTGTGCTGGAAGCCGGGCACGGGCCAGTCCTTGTCACTGGGTTCAGCATGCTCCTCGTCCAGCAGGAACCGCTCAGGGCCGGGGGATGGCACATAGCCGTGCTGCTCCTGCCCCGCATAGGGGTAGTACTCGGCGCACTCCCACGAGCTCTCACCTGCCGGTGCATGGCCCAGCAGCGGCTCCATGCTCAGCGACGCAGTGGGACTGCTGTCTGAGTCATCCCGCGCGCCCTGGGTTCTCCAGCAGGACGTGGAGCCACGCTCACCCTCGGGGCTGTAGGAACACATGGCATAGTCCATCTCAGCGCTGCCCTCAGCCGGGCCCTCGATGCGGATGTAGTATTCACTGCCGAGCGAGGGGCTGTGCGCGCCCAGGATGGGCACCATGCTGGGTGGCGGCAGGCTGGGGCAGCCCTGCTGCTTGCACTCATAGCAGGACGGTGAGACCCCCAGGCTCAGGTGCCCCGCAGATGCTGCCGGGTAATAGAGTTCATGGTAACGTGCGGCACTGCTGGGGCTGAGGGAGCCCAGGGGTGCTTGGAAGTGCTCGGTCTTGGTGTGCTCCCACTTGTACTCAAAGTTGAGGCCGTGGCTGGTCTCCATCACGGTGAGGATGTCGTCCCCGTCTGAGGGGAAGCCGTCAGCCGAGAAGTGCTCCAGCAGAGGGAAGGAGGAGAGCTCGGTGCCGTGGTGGCTGCCACTGGCGCTGCCGTTGGGCTTCATGGAGTTCCAGCGCTTCTCGAACTCCTCCTCTGCCTCCGTCGCACCCTTGGCACAGAGGTAGGAGAGCAGCAGATGCACCTCCTCGGCTGTCGGGCGCTGCTCGGGCTGCAGCCAGCAGAACTGCATCACTTCATACCTGCAGCAATAAGGAGCAGGGCTCAGCGCCGTGCTCGCTCCCACGCCAGAGCCATTGCCGCGCACCCCCAGGGGGACAGGGAGAGCTCCTCACCAGCGCTCCGCCAGCGACAGCTTCAGCTGGGGCTTGGGCAGCTTCAGCTGCTGCTCCTTGATGGCGTAGGCAAGCACCTGCCGGTCGGAGTAGTGGTCATAGGGCTGGCTGCCCAGCTCGAACAGCTCCCAGATGGTGACACCCAGTGACCTGCAGGAATGGCGTGATGCTGGGGGCACAGGCAGACTCCCAGCCTGCCACCGGCCGGCATCCAGACACCACACACCCGCCATGCCCCCCGTCCTGCTCACCAGACGTTGCTGGCCTTGGTCTGGTCCACGACGAGCAGGTTGCCATGCACCTCATCGATGAGCTCGGGCGCAATCCAGCGCAGGGGCACCCACAGCTGGTCGGCCGTCACAAAGTAGTCGTCCTGCCAAGTATGCAGGGTCAGTACGAGAAGAGAACGTCAAAACGACACGTAAAGGACAGGGCACACCGCCGCCCGCTGCCACCACTCTCCCCAGCCCCACTGCCCCATTGTGTTGCTCCTCCAGGCTCACACCTCCTCCCAGTAGCCACTCAATGCCCCAGCAAACCCAGGAGGGGGGGAAGGGAAGGGAAGGGACGGGAAGGGAAGGGACGGGAAGG
>JAOWBP010004377.1:4080774-4105651 GCA_028571105.1 Tragopan temminckii
CCCTATACTTCACCCCGTCCCCGGTTCACCTCGGGCCGCCGTTCCCTTTCTCTCGACATCCGAGAGCGGTGAGCTCCCCGCTTAGCTCCGCGGCTCCCCGGGCTCCGATTCTCACGGTTTGCTTTTTGGTTTTTAAATCGGACGGAGCAAATGCGCTGTTCCGAGTGGTTTGGTTTGCTGGATGCGGTGGTCGCGGCCGGGAGGACCCCTCCAGCCCGGCGCATCGCACGGGATGCCGTCCCTTCCACCCTCACGGCTCTCACACCTTCGGTCTCTCGGGCTGGGGCCCCTCTGAGCGTTAAAAGAAAACGGTCAGAAAAAGAATCTAGTGCCTGGAACGTCGGGATGGGGAAGTTCAGAAGGCTCCTGCAGGCACCCGAAATGCCAGGCCCTGCAGGATGCAGATGGAGCCTTTTGGTTGTAGGAATTGTGTCCCTGTGCCACCTCACCGCAGCCTCTAAAAGCACCGATCCTCCTCCATCTCCAGCTGTGCGAAGTGCAGACCCACAGCATCACGCTGATGCTGGCCCTGTGCTGTGCTCTTGGTGTGCTCAGTCCCGGAGCAGTTTTGGTGGTGACTCAGGTGTTGTCCCAGGGGTGTTGCCCTCGAAGGGCCGTGCTGATGGCAGTTTGCAGAGCTCTCTGTGTCTGGGGCACCTGGGTGCCATCACTGTGCCATGCGCTCGTCGGCAGCTTCGGGTGTGATTTGATGTTGGCCTCAGCCAGAGGGCCGTGCTGGTGAGTTCTGTCTCAAAACAGCTGTGGTTGAACCGTGTTTGCTCCTTGGAGAACCAATGGGGGATGTTGGCTGTGCTTTCCTCCTGCCTCCAGCCATCGCCTTTGTCGCTCCTGCATTGAGAGCACTGCACGGAGCCCTGGGATCACAGTGAGGGGTGTTACTGCTTGCAGGGCTGAGCAGAGAGCAGTGCCCGTGGTGCAGGGCTGCTCCATCTGCGGGCTCATAGGGAACCAACGTGATGGCTTTGCTGTTCGCAAAGGCTCAGAGTTGTGTGCGTTACAGTGGGTGCAGCGTGGTGATGAGAACTTGGAGCTGGGGGCAGGTGTGGTGTTACCCACATCCCGTTTTGCTGCTCTGGCTGCGGGAGGAAAACAGCATTTCCTGAAGCCAAGGAGGTGCTTTCCTTGGTTTCTGCAGGTGCTGCATGTAGGAGCTGCGTGTCTGTGTTCCATGGAGGACTCCTGGAACTCCGTGTTAGGGCAAGGCAATGTGAGCACCCGGAGCTCTGGGAACCCACCAGCCCAAAAGTGGCCCTGGTGCTTCACAGCCCCATTGCCCAGCTGTTGTCCTATGCCTCACCTGGTCCGCACAGCCCCAGAGCACACCATGGGCACAGCGGGGCTCTGCTCCCTGCCCTGCCCCTTCCCGGTGTCCGGAGCAGCCCTGCTGGCCCAGCACCCAGCACAGCCATTCTGCCTGGGGAGCCCACTGTAATTATTTCCCAGTACCAGCTCTCCCCCTCGGAGTGA
The DNA here is from genome assembly GCA_028571105.1 of Tragopan temminckii. NCBI lineage: Eukaryota > Metazoa > Chordata > Aves > Galliformes > Phasianidae > Tragopan > Tragopan temminckii. Next base: position 4,082,263 of record JAOWBP010004377.1, read on the forward strand.
CTGCACTAATGAGCTGCTGGAGGAGCTGTCAGCCGCCCCCTCGCCGCTTTGCCACTACAGGCAGCTGCCTACACATGTGGAGTAATTACAGAGCGAGACGGAGGATGCTGGCACCTTCCACCAACGTAATCCCACCTTCCCCAGGCGCTGATTCACTTCTGTGCACCTTGGTGGGGCAGTGCGGCTGCCCCTGGACCGGGGCACAGCGGAGCCTCTTCCTTCTGGAGACGAACCTCTCATTTCTGATGGATGAGATGACTGCTTCCAGGCCAACCTCCATTTCGTTTAAAGCTCTTTCTTCACGTGGGAGATTGTTTTGCAATGGTGCACGGTTCGCTCTGGGTTTGGAGAAAGGTTTCTTAGCAGCACCCTGAACTCAAACCCTTGTTGTTGTGCACAAACACAGGTGTGATTTCTGCTGGTCATTTACTCCCCTTCAGATGTAATAAATGCTACTCCCAGCACAACAGCCATCTCCAAGTCCGGAGGGAAAGGGAGAGCTCCTTGCTCAAGTGAATCAGGAGAGAAATGGTGGCTGTGCTGCCAGCAGAGAGAGAACACACTGCAACACCAAATGAAAGAGTTGGCCTTTGGGATCGGCTGTGCCACCCCAGTTTCTGTGCACTGTGCTCTGTGGGTGCACTGTGCCTTGGTGCTGGCTGTGCTGGGGGCTGAGCATGGTGCTGGCAGGGCACTGCCCTGCTGCGGGTGTGCAGAGTGCTTTGTGGGATGCTGTGTGCCTCAGGACTGCCGCAGTTTGCAGGTTAGTGTGTGCAATGCAGAAGGAAGCCCGTGGTCTGCCCGGTACCCCAAAGTGTTCCTGCACTGCTCTTGGGTCAGTGGTGCCTTTGCCTTTGGTGGCTCCTGGTGCTGTGCTCGCAGCGTGGTTTCACAGTGCTGCTGCTTGCAGGGTGGAAGGCAGCACGTTGCAAATCTCCCGGAGCAGGGACTCATCATCTGGGTGAGATGGGCCCCTGGGTTACTGCTGGTGGCTCCTGGGGAGGTGCTGGCAGTGGGTGCCATGAGCCAGCAGCTGCTGTGTGCCCTGTGGGTCCTTCAGCCCTGTACCCACGCTCCAGCCCTGAAACTTGGGCGTCCTCATCCTCTGCTGCCTTGAGTAGAAATGAAGTGGTTTTGGAAGGGTCCCTGTTCTTCCTCTGTGTCCCTTGTTGTGAGCGTGGTGTCTGGTACAGCTGATGCTAAGTGCTGCCTGGGCCAGCTGCTCGTGTTGGGGATGCTCCTGGAGCAGCACGGTGCAGGGTGCTGTTTGCAGCTGAGATCTGCTGGTGCAGGGCAGGACGTGCTGAGATGGAGGCAGTGCCAGGGTTTGTTTGGGCATTAAATATTAACGCAGAAATAATGGAAGGCGTTCCCAAGGCAGGGCTGACCCATTTAGAAACAAAACTTCCTTGTGGCTGAGCTGTGGCGTGGCAGTGCCATCACAGTGTGGCCGTGCTGCGGTGCTCAGCGCTGTCACAGCACCCATCCCATGGGGATGTCACCCCCGTGGGGATGTCACCCAGGTGGCTCTGCAGGGCTGCGCACTGTGGTGGAGCAATGCTGGAAGAGCAGAGGTTGGTGTTTTTTCTAGCGTAGAAATAGAGCCCAACATTTATGCTGGAGGTGTGGGACATCACTGCTGTCCTGGCAGCTTGGGGGCCGTCCTCAGCTCCTTCTGGCATTCAGCTGTAGGGGCTGCCTTTGGGTTGGAGGGGATGGACTTTTTGGAGCGTGGTTGTGAAGACCCTGGGGAGGTGTTGTGAAGGTTCGCTTCCTCTGCAGGAGAAACGTGATACGAGTTGAGCCAGCTCTGCTTCCAGCTCGTTCCTGGGGAGTGCTCAAACTTCTAATTGTGGGCTGATGATTATGGCGTTGGAGCAGGAGGTGAACCCTTCGTGGAGCATGCTCGGAGTGGAGAGGCAATGAGCTCGCTTCCCATGCACTCCTCTCCCCCCACCCACAGGACTGTGGCCTGGAGACCTCGTGCTTCGCATTAGTTTCTTTTCTGGCAGCTGAACAAAGCCGTGCCAATCCCAGAGAGCTGAGCAGCATTACCCAGGAGGTCAACGCCACCGAACAAAGCAGAGCCCTTCCAACCTTTTGCTGCCAGGTTTTGTTGTCTGTGTTTTTCTAAACTCTTGCCCAGGCAGCGGGTTTGTGGGTGCTGCTGATGGAGCAGAATTGGAGAGAGGGCAAGATGTGCTTCCATCACTGGGGCTTTGCTGCGCCCTGTGCCAGGGATCCCCAGGCACTGAGCGTGATCCCTGGTGTGAGCTCGGTGTTTATCTGCAGAGTTTGCTTCTCCATAGTAGCTGGGAGCTTTCCAGCATCTCTCATTGGGGAGATGAAGGTGTGTTAGCTCTGGAGCTGGCTTCTCTTCCCACCACGGGAGTGAAAATACGGCTTAGAAACCTCTATTTTTATCTCTGTAGTGAAGATCCCTTTTTAATTCCCTTCTCCTGTGGGGCTATTTGTGTTGGAGTCTCCAGGCAGTGTCTTAAAAACGTTCACTTTCAGCAAACTTCCTCCCCGGGTTCCATGAGTTTTACTTGGCTGCCAAGGAGCCTCCTCCCCCCCCGTGGAGCAGCAGAGCCTTTCTGCAACGCTTCTTCTCTTGGTTTGCTGCTGCTAAATAGCTGTGCCATACCCCAAGGCGCTGCTGTGCCTCTCAGCTGCCCCAGGTTTGGGGAAGGAGCAGCAGGGATATGACAATGTGAAGTGGGAAGGGCAGAGCAGCCCTCCCCAGTGCCAATTAACCCCCATGCAATCTTCTCCCACAATTACAGAGAACACCTCACTGCACGGCTTGCTGCTGCAGGTCCTTTTCTCCTTCCAAGCTGAGCATGTTCCCGGTGCTGCCCCGGCCTCAATTAGCCCTGCAGCTCTCATTAGCTGGGTGCTCACTGTGCTGTCTCTGGGCTGGAGCATCCCAGGGCAGGATGGAACCCAGCTGTCATGAGCTCAGCTGTGCACAGCCTGCCCTGCACCCACAGAAGGAAATGAAACCATCGCAGCCCTCAAAGGACGTGCAGCAGAGCTGGGGCTGAAGATGCCCAGAGCGGAAAATGAGCTCGGTGTGTTTGGCCAGCTTTGGGTGAGGTGACAGATGCTTAATCAGCTTATTGGACAGAAGTGTTTGTCTCCTTCCCAGTGTGGGACGCTGCCAGCAGTGGGGTGGGGGCTGAGCCCCTTCCCCATAGTGCTGTGGGTGGCTGTCCACATCCCCTGCTTTGGATGCAGGTTGCTCTGGGGGTGCAGTGGGCACAGAGCTGCTGTTCCCTCCCCAGCTCAGCTGGTTGGTGTCTGGTTTTAGAGATGCTATCAGTGCTGGGGATTGCAGCTTTGGCAACTCCTGACAAACACACAAAGAGCCGTTCTTGGGCACGGTCCGATTAGTTCTCCTCTCCCCTTGTTTGGAAATAAGGACCTCGGGGAGGAGGAGAGGCTGTGCTGGTGAGTTGTGGTGTGCTGCTGCTCCGACACTGATGGCTGCATTGCTGGGAGCACGGGTGCAGTTCCCCGTATGCAGCTCCAGTATGATACTGGTGTGCAGGGCATGGTGGGACTGGATGATGCTCAGTGCAGCAGCATGGGCTGTTCCTGGCTATGTCCAAACATTGGTGCCGTGCTTGGCTTAGTGTGCTGCTCTCACCCTTGGAGCTGCCCAAAAGGAGCAGAACCTTTGCCCGGTGGGAGCGCTGCCATTGAGCAGCATGGGTTGAAATGTGGCCGCATCTGTGCATAACCACCATCCCCCTTGTGATGCTGGAGGTGTGGGTGGGTCCTTCACCCCATTCCTGCCCTTAAAGACACTGAGCTGCCCTGCCGCCACCTCTGCTAACACCCGCTGTCCTCCTTTCTTCCAGACAATCATGGAACAGTTCAACCCCAGCCTCAGGAACTTCATTTCTATGGGGAAGACCTATGAAAAAGCCTTAGCAAGTAAGTGATGCTGTGCTGCTGGCGCATTGCTGGAGGACTGTGAGCCCATGTGGGGCTGCACGGTGCTCTTAAATCATTAAAATTAAGTTAAAGCTCTATTTAAAAGTATTGCTTACATGTTCAAGTTGCAGAGGAAAATAAATCCCCCCCTCCACACACAATTGTTGGTGGCAGCTCTTTGCTGAGCCTATCGGGTCCCACCGGGGGCTGTTAGGGGAGCATGGAATTAATTGGGTGAACCGTGGATTGATGGAAACCAAAACCAAACAGTTGTGACGTGGTGATTCTGTGCTGCCCAGGTCCTGTCCAGCCCTGTTCTGTCACAGCTTCATGCAGAGGTCATTTGCTTCGCCTCTGCTCGCTTCGGAAGCTGCACTGCACGTCGCCTGGATTTTATTTTTTTAATTGGATTGCTGGAGATGCCTTTAAGGGCGGAGGCTGTCATGATCTTAAGTCGGTAGAAAAAAAAAAAGATTTCAGTCTCGTAGTCTTAAATGGTGGTGTTTGAAGTGCGACCTCTGGGAAGGATCTGCACATTCCTGCTCTTTGCATTCCTGCTCTGCGTGTGCCTGGAGCACTCCTTATCTCCCCCAGGCCAGGCGGGGCTGCTGCATGCCTGTGAGGGGTCCACATCTCCCCCCACTGCTTCCCAGAGGGCATTAATGGTGTGGGAGGAGCCCATGGCACAGGGTGAGGACCTGGGGAGCTCACAGACCCTCACGTGCAGCAGCATTGAGGATGAGAGGCAATGTCCTCCGTGTACCAGAGGATCAGGTTGGGTTTTTAGGAACAATTTCTTCTCCATAGTGGGCACAGGCTGCCCAGGGAGTGGGGGAGTAACCATCCCAGGAGGTATTCCAGAGCTGTGATGTTGTGGCACTTGGGGACTTCCATTTTTCTCACACCTCTGCCTCAAAATCTTCCTGCAAGCTTGATAAGCTGTCCTCAGTCATTGTTTGTTTGGGATCCCAGAGCTGGTGGGACACCCGAAGGCAGAGCCTCGCTCAGCAGATGCGCTCTGGAAGAGGCTTCATTGCTGAGCGCGGTGGTGCTGAGCTGTACAGCGTGTTCCGTGATTAGAGGAAACCCCCTGCTTATCTGATTAAAGCCGAGCGTGGAGCTGGAATGTCAACAAACAGCACTGAGCTATAATGAAAGTCTGTGATATTCAATTATTCTGCAGCGCTTTTGCTGAGCTCCGGTGGTTACGCTGGAATGAAAACCACCGAGGTCCTGCACGTACCTTGCTTTCCCCTCCTGAGCAGCTCTGTAATCTTGCTGCTCCAGCTTTCTTCTTTCCCGGTGTGTTCCTTGCTCCTCTTGCTTGTTTGTTGTCTCGTCCCTCCCTGTGGGGCTGAGCTCTTTGAAGTCAGAGCTGTTTTTCTTTTAGCGTCTAGCGCCTGTTCGGTGCTGCAGGAGTTATAATAGCTGCCAGCCAAGTCTATAACCTGCATTTTTTTTTTTTTTTAATGCTTTTAGGTATGACATATGCAGCAAAAGGATACTTCGATGCTCTGGTGAAGATGGGGGAGTTGGCCAGTGAGAGCCAAGGATCCAAGGAGCTGGGTAAGCCACCGATTCACGGCTCAATGGAAACCCAGCCTAGAGGAGGGATGGGTCTGAACCTGTGCTGTTGCTGGGGATGAGGAGCTGGCATGGAGCTGACCCTACCTGATGTGAATAGCCCATGTGCCTCTCTATTTACTGCTAATGTAGCTTTTAAAAGAAAAGAGAAATCCTGCTAATCTCAGTTTGAGGATTTGAGGATGTTGTCAGCACGTGGTGTTTGCCAAGAGGAAGTGTTTGCTCAGAGCTGTTCTCACGGCACTTTTCTTGCTTTAGAAATGAGGAAGGCATCGCTGCCCTGGGAGCTGGGGCAGTGCTGCTGGGCTGCAGCCCTTGGCAGGATGGGGGGTGTGCAAGGCCCAGTGCAAGTCAGTGCCCTGCCTGTGTCCTGCTGTGATGCTGTTGTTTGGGCTCAGGTCACACAGGATGGCCAGGGTTGGAAGGGACCTCAAGGATCATGAATCTCCAACCCCCTGCCACATGCAGGGCCACCAACCTCCACATTTGGTCAGAGCTGCATCATGAGTCCCGATGTTCTGCACCTGCATTCCCTCTTGCAGTTACTCTTCAGGGAGCTGCTTTCCCCATGCTCATGCTTCCCCTCCCTGCGTGAGCTCTGTGCTCCCAGCTCGCTCTGCAGCTCTGTGCTCACACTAGAAGTGGAAATGTGGAGGGGACACTGGGCTGTGCGGGTGGGAGCTGGACCACAAACCTGCCCATAGGAGGGTTGTGCAGGGCTGCTCCCTGCATGCAGCACTGGGGTTTGGCACGGGGCAGCTCCTGTTGGCCCTGCAGCAGCTCTCAGTCATCCTGCTGTGCTGATCTTTGCTGATGTTTATGGTGGCAGCTGTTCCACGAGGAAGAAAGTGGAGATAACATTTGTGGAGTCGATAACAGGACACCACCCCGTCCCAATGGGCTGTGAAATGCCTCAGATGGGGCTGTGCTGCCTGCAGCAGCAGAGGTACTGCTCTTCCTGGGCACACCTTGAGCTAATCAGTGAGGGCTGATAGTGCTGGAAAGGAGCTGGGTCTGGTTTGTGTCACACTGCTGCAGCAGGTGGGGGTGCTGCTGGGGCTGCAGCTTCTGGCCTCCGAGGACAAGGATCTGAGACTTATTCCTCATTTCTCTCCTGCGCTTATTTTTTTATGCTGTTTCTGAGCCAAGTCATCAATCAAACATAAAAACTGTGCAGATCCCATGCCTAAAAATGGTGAAAAAGCCCACCTATGTCCCAAATCCACTCCGGCTCCGCACCCAGTTCCGTGCTTCAATAGCACGTGCAGCTCAGAGGAGCTTAGCTCCTAATCTGGGTGCTGGGAAACCACTCGGTGATCCCTGTCTGCAGACGTGCCGGGTGTCTGGTGCAGGGCCCTGCTGCCTCGTGCTGCACGGTGCTGGCTGTATTTGCACATTCCTTGGGCTGCAGCGATGCTGCACGCTCACCTTGCTGCAAGCATTCAGCCTTTGCCTGCCAGACTGCTGCCCCCAGCTCAGCTCTGCGCTCCCCGCCTGCTTAGTGCTTCACATAGCTCACAAATTCTCCACCAGATTTTAGCAGCGGTGCTGAGACAGGATAATCTGGTGCAGCAACGGGAAACCCAGCAGTAATGAAGCACCTGAGCTGTAATCGGCTCCGTGCTGGGTGCAGGCGTCGGGTGGGGTGGGCACAGCCCTGCCAGCCCCACCACTGAGGTTTGGGGTGTTCAGAGTCTGATTTTCCTGTTTGCACCCAAGGCGGTGGTGCAAGTTGCAGCTCCCAGCGTGCCGTGCCTCACTCTGCCCTGGATTTTGCATCTCGAGGAGCTGAGCCTGGTGTGCGGTCAGGGCCAGACTGTTCTTGGCATTGCCATCAGCTGTGTCGCTGGGATGGATGTGACCCACATGTGTGGCTCTGGTTGTCCCGTCCAGCTCTGGGACTTGAAGGGTTAGACCCAAGCCTGCAGGTCCTCTTGGGTGTCACAGCTTGGCTGAGAGGTGGTTTTTGGGAGGGTGAGAAGATGGAGTGAGTTAATGCTGTGCCTGATCAGGCAAGACTTGCTCTGGGCTCAATCTGGGACCTTTCCAGGAGCCGGGTACTGCTCCAAATGCAGCTTCTGTGGGTGGTACTGGGTTGTACTGGGGGCTGAATGCACCTGCAGAAAGCTCCTCCAGGGCCAAGGAAGGACTGTTTTGGGGTTGCTTTTCACCAAGGTCCCCTTGGCTGGTGCTCAAGGCAGCGTGGTGTCAATGGGATGCAGCTGCAGAGGACCTTTATGTGGCTTTCAAAATGTGTGTCGGTGCCAGGCCACTGTCTTGTGGGTGTCCCATGCCTGAGGAGGGATTCTGAGCTCAGGGCAGAGCCCAGCTCTGTCCCAAAGGCCCGAGCACTTGTGGGACACAGTGCTGCGGTCCCACCTGACTCCTGGTGGCCTTGGCGTGGTTAGGAGGCTTTGTGCTGCACTGAATCCTCAGGGGAGATGTATTAATCCACTAATTGGATTTGCAGCCGTTTTGGGTAGGAGTTTCCTGCAGCAGCAGAGATGCAGATAGAGATCCTGCAAATGCCAAAGGTCATCACGCCAGCAGAGGTCCTGTTGGTGGGCACTGTACCCCCATGCTGCACACAGCTGGGAACGTGCCCTGCACTCAGCCAGGCGGGCTGGGGAAGCAATGGCTTTTTTTTTTTTTTTCCTTTTTATTTTGTCGCAAAAAAAAAAAAAAAAATGTGGAAAGCTTTGCCAAGCTGGGCTGGAACAGAGGCTGGGAACAGAACTGATCATTGTAATGCTGATGAGCTGCTGATATAACATCAACAAATCCTGCATGATCCTTTCGGCTGTGATAAATAAATGGAACCTTTTTGAAGAGGAAATGCAGAGCTGATTGTTTCCCAGTACCCGTGTTCTTCCCCCCCCGCAGTGCCTGCGTGAATCTCCCTCCATGTTGCTTCGCAGTTTCATGTCAGAGCTGAGAGGAAGTTGGATCCAGGGCCCTTTGTGTTTGAATTAGGGCTCAGACATGAAGTGCTTTTCTCAGGGACTCGAGGGCTCGTTTGGGGTTGTGCCACGTGAGCTTGCATCCCAATCTGTTGGTTTTGGGGGGGGAAATAGGATTGCAGAAGTCCTCAGCAGCACGCTTCTGTCCTAAATGTGGCTGAGCCAAACCCTGAGCAGTGCCATCTGATCGCAGCCGTGGCTGCACCGGGCTGTGCATCGCAGGGCAGGTCAGGACGCAGTGCACGGGGAGCAGATGGGACTTCACCCTGTGCACAAATTGGTGCTTTCCCCCCAGAAAATAACTGTTGGAGCTTTCCTGTCCACTGCACAGCTCAGGAGGCAGCTGCCCAAACAACCTGCCTTTTGCTGCCTGCTGCTTTCTCTTGTTAATGAGCTAATGCTCCTCCTTGCCTGCTTGGTTGCTTCCCTTCTCAATGCTGTTGCTTCTCCCGTTCCCCTCCACAAAGCAGAGGGTGAAGCTGGGTGCAGTGGGGAAGAGCAGCAGAGCTTGGCACTGTGCTCTTTGGGTTCGAGCTCTGCACGCTTGATGCCGATGCGGAGCAGGGCCATGTGCTTTGTGGAGCAAAGAAGTGATGCCCAGCACCAGTGCTCCTACGCAGCTTTGCATTATTTGATATTTCATTAAAAATGGCCCTTCTCTAGCTGGAGGGTTCAGAGCCGCGGGCTCAGGAGCAGCCGGTTCCTGCAGCTCTGCCTTCTGCCGGGCAGCTGGCTCTGCGCGTGGTGCCCAATTGCAATCTCAGTGATGTGGAACAACCTGTTTCGCCGTTGCTCGCTGGGTGTGGTTGGGGAAGGGCCCACAATGGTCCCTATAGTTCTCCCAGCACGATACTGTGAGTCACGCCGACGCAAATAGCAGCTCCCGGCCTGTGTGTGCCTCCCTGCTCGGCCCTGGCACTGCCCTCCTGCCCACCCCGTGGCTCTTTGTTTCTGACCTCAGCTTTCACGCTTTGCTTTGCTTTCTTGGCTTAGAGCATGTGTGTTTTGGCACAGGGCAAAGACGGTGCTCGCCCTCTATCTAATTCCCAATGTGACCCACACTGTTTGCAGCAGGGATCATTGAGTGTGTGGGTTCCGAGCAGCCCCAGCATGGTGCCAGCGGCGTGGGAGGGAGCTGGGGAGAGCCCCCCGTGCACCTCCCCGTGCTGCTGATCCTATCCTCAGCCAGGGCGTGCAGTATTTTGGCTTCACGAGGGCTGTGATATCTCTGAGTCACATTTTAACTTCTCCCCTTGCTGCCGAGCTGTGTCAGTCCGGGTGGTTTCAGGGTGAGATGTTAATGCCTAACGAGGTCTGCAGCCTTTTCACAGTACGTAGCGTGAGGCTGTCGGGGTGTTGGAGGTGTGTGATGTTATAGCTTCAATTCAGAGACTTTGGCTTCAATCCACCGTCCTGTGCGGGCTCCCAGCTCTGGAGGCTGCTATGGGAAACCCAGAGTGAATTTCTTAGGATTCCCAGTGCGGGAGGAACCTCAGAGGAAGCCGGTGTGACCTGATGCTGGGCGGGCAGCCTGCAGCCTTCCTGTGCTCTGTGCTCCCCGCACAGACGTTCCAGGACTGCTCCTCGGTGTCCCTGCAGTGTCACGCTCAGCACTGTGCTGGAGGAGCTGTGTGGGCTCAGGGTGCTCCCTCCCACCCACTCACCCAGCACCCAAGCTGGAAAAGCAGCAGTACTGACCCCATTGGAGCACGTGCACATGGGGCAGTGAGACATTCAGTGCAGGGGACGGCTCTGCCCTGCCCGGTTTGATGTGGAATGGCATCCAGCTGGGGCTGAAACTCCCCACACTCAGCTGTGATAACAGCCAGAGGGGATGGTGGAGGAGAAAGTATCAGCAGAGATGGCTATCGGTGTCCTGGGAGGTGCTCCTCCACCTCACTGCTGCTGGGAGCTGGGTGGGGAGCGCAGGGATAGAACTGCACGGTGCTGATCTGGGGCTGTGTGTGTTATTTCTGAGCATCCCATCCCTTCCCTGCGTGTGTTCCGTGCACAGCAGTGCTGGCAAAGCCATGCCCTGGCTGCTTGTGCTGCTGGTTTTGGTCTGATGGGAAGGGGAGAGAGCACGGTGTGAGCTTTGGAAATATAGGGAAGCCACCTTTGTGCCAATACACTCTTGGAGAAAAAGGAATCTCAGCCGAGCTACAGCATTACGTCACTTTTCTTGCCCTCCTGGTAGTGGGAATTTGTGCATTTCCTATGATTGAGCAGTCGCAGCCCAACCGGAGAGCAATTTCCTGCAGTCTTGTCAGGGTAACCTTTGGCCCAGGCCTTCCCATTCATGCATGGAGCTTTTCAGTGCCGATGTGTGGAACTACTACAGCTGCTGCACCTCGGCACTGCGGGCTGCTCGGCTTTGCTTTGCTCAGCATCTTGCAAAGCAGCCATAAAAGTTAACGGCATGGCTCCAGCTGTGGAGAGCTGGATTGGTGTGGGAGCAGAGCTGCTGGTCACCTTACTTTGTGCACTATTGCTCTGCTCCCTGCCCTGTGCCACCCTGTGCCTGTCCCAGCACCCTCAGCCCTTTGAGATTTTCCCCCTTTCAAAGCACAGGGGCTGGCATCTGCCCAGAACAAAAGGGTCAGATTTTAATGTTTGCAGAGTTTTGAGACATGCTGTGCGGGTGCAAAGTACGAATTGCTTCAGCCGTGAGCTAAAGCACGTTGGACCAGAGTGTTCCTAATTGCTTGCTGTTGGAGCGCAGCCCATGTGCATGGTCCCATGGGGATGGGAGCAGGGTGACCTGGTGTGGGGCTGATGGTGCCGTGGGTCTGAGGCTGGCACAGCTCCTGCAGAGCGGCTCTGTGGGGCTGCCTGGCTCCGTCTATGGCGGGGCTTTGGGGCAGGATGTGGCTCTTCCTGTCTGGGGAAAGCTGAGTGGGAACAAGACTTGAAGGCCTTGTGTTGGAAAAGAAGAATTGAAGGAAGAGTGGAAGCAGAGCTGGGATCCCTCTGCTGGGACAGCCCTTCCCCTTCAGCATTGCTGCCCCATTCCATGATGTGCTCACAGCCACCAAAGCTGAACGGATCCCTCCCCGCTGTCTGACAGTCCCCAGCTTCATGCCTGAAGCCCCCTCCTCTCGCCTTGTCGTTCCAGGAGATGTGCTCTTCCAGATGGCTGAAGTCCACAGGCAGATCCAGAACCAACTGGAGGAAATGGTGAGCTCATGTTGGTGCTGTGGTGCTTGGCCTGGGCAGAAAGGACCCCTCTGAACCCCCAGATCAGATCTCTGGAGTTGGTGAAGGCTCGGCCAGGGCACCCAGCCCCACACAAGCTGCTGGTATTATGACCGGGTTCCTCTCTGAGCACCTGTCCATCCCGTGCTGCTGGCAGCATCCCCTTCACCTGCTCAGCCCCAGCCCCGCTGTCCTCCTGGTGTCAGCTCTGTGCAGCCCTGGTTCCCATCATAGGGATTCTGGGCAGTGCTCAGTGATGCTCTGAGTGGCAGAGCTCAGAACCTGTGTTTGCTCTCTTCCTGCAGCTGAAGTCCTTTCACAACGAACTTCTGACACAGCTGGAGCAGAAGGTGGAGCTGGACTCACGCTACCTGAGCGTAAGTGTCCCAATTCAGCCCCTGGCCATGTCCCCGGGCCATCAGATGTGTCACCATTTGGAATGTGGTTTCCCAACCCCTGTTTGCTCCCAGGGCTGGGGGTTCCCCATCACCCCCCTTGGGCTGCTCTGAGCCTCCCCCTCTCACCCCCAGGCTGCACTGAAGAAATACCAAACAGAGCAAAGGAACAAGGGCGACTCGCTCGACAAGTGCCAGGCTGAGCTGAAGAAGCTGCGGAAGAAAAGCCAAGGAAGCAAAAACCCCCAGAAGTACTCAGAAAAGGAGCTGCAGGTAGGAGCAGGGCAGGGGGAGGGCAGCACCCCTGTGCCCATCACCCTCCCAGCTGTGTGCTGGGGCTGTAGGAACAGCCAGGGAGGCGCTGGGATGACATGGGGATGTGACCGTGCCCAAGCTGAGCTTGTGCTGGTGCCATGCAGGAGGTGTGCTGGTGACTAACCCTGCTGGATCCACCACAGCTGGTGGTTTGTTGGGTTATTGTTTTTTAGGGTTTTTTTTTCCCCCTCCTCCTTAATGAATGAACCCGAAAAGATCATTAGTTTCTGTTGTGCCAGATCCATCTCCCTGTGGATGGTGTTTTGCTTAAATATTTTCAGTGTCTTCTGACGGGTGGCCCTTCCCCCAGTCCGCCCGGTGGCGAGCGCGTGCGGGAGGAGGCTGGCGAGTGAATCATGGCTGCGTGACTGCGGCGTGGGCTGCTCTGTGCTGATGGGGCTGTGCCTGTGCTGCTCAGGGCTGGGGGCTCAGAGCCCCTTTGCACAGCTTTGGCTGCTGGCAGGATGAAGAGCGGGGCTGCTGAGCATCCCTGGATGCATCCCATGGCGTGGTGAGGGGTGCGGTGCAGTGCTGTGATGCACCCGTGGCACAAATCAGTCTGTGGGCTTTGATTTGAGTTGCTCTCGGAGCTGTCTCAGCATGGCAGGCTTTAACAAGAGGTTGGTGCATCTCTCTGCAGAGCTGCTCTGGCTGCAAGTGCTGCAGCACAGCACTGTCCTCGTTGGAGAAAAGAGGAAGCTTAACCCCAAAGCTGGAAATCGCGTGCTGCTGTGTCTAAGAGAATAGATGTTATACTGGGACCAGATTTTGTTGCAACTGGTAGCTGATGGGCTGATAGCACAGCCCTGCCAAAGGGAATCTAAGCACCGCTGGGGCTGTGCACAAGAATGCAGTAAATAACTAGCAGATAGCTGGGAAAGTGACGCTGTTAATTGCACTAAAATATGAGAGATTGGTTGTTCCCTCAGTAGCATGAATCAGGATAATCACAGAAGGAGAAAAAAACATTTCAGCAGCTATCCAGGCTGAGCGCAGCCCCTGTGCTGAGCTGAAGTGCTCCGAGCTGAGCTCATTTCATTTGCAGCCTCTCAGCTCCTGTGTCTGTACCGAGCTGCTTGTGCACGGTTAATTGGAGCATCTTCAGGAGGTGTTGCTGCAGTGTGACTGAGGTGTCCCGCGTGCAGGCTGGCACTTCCCTGAAAGCTGAGCAGCTGAAACCACTTTGGAGTGCTGGTGTCTCTGCAATCTGTTGCTCCTGATCTCTGCTGAGAGCAGACCTGTTGAGCAGCAAGGCGGCTCTGTGGGAGGAAATGCATGGCATCAGCACCTGGAGAGGGGTCCCCTCACCTGCGAGAGCTGCTGGTAGGGGTGGGCAGCACTGCTGGGGCCTCCTGAATCCTTAAACAGCCCAGTCCCCAGGGCCGCTGTGTTGCTGGGATTCCCACCATGCACTGGAGAAAGGAAGGAACCCACTGCAGCCAGGAGGAGCAGTGATGGTTTGGTGCTCCCACCACGAAGCAGCACCGATAGGGATAGTTCTGATAGCGCATCATCTGTGGGCAAAGAGGAAAACAGGATCAGGCTTTCATTCCTTTAATCTTTCAGCAGTAAGTATTTAGGAAGTGCTTATCTCGGCAAAAAAGCCTTATGATGGCTTTTAAGCTTAAAGAGCAATGAAACTGCTCAACTGCTGGCTTTGTTCCCCAGTCTCAGATCAGAGTCCTCCCTCGATGCTGGAGGAGCTGCTCGTGTCTCACTGGGGGTTCTTGCTCCATAAAACCTTTCTCTGGGCAGTGAGGGTGGGTTGGAGTCAGGGTGATGGTTTGGTTCTGTCATGGGAAAGCTGCTGTTGGCAGATGCATCCCAGTGCCGACATAACTCATCCCATTCAACAAAGCAATAAAATCCTACTCTTTCTTTGAAGACTCATCCACTTAAGTTACTGTAGCACTCAGCAGCCAGGAATCTGATGCTCTGTCATCATCTCTGTGCTTAACGCTGTGGAAAGCAAATTGCTCCTGTCTGCCTCCTCCGTGCTCACAGAGTGACCACAGTTCATCCCACAGCATGGGATTGGTCTGAGCCTGCTGGGACAGCCTGGGTTGCCTTCCCTGTGTCTCTTCAGTGCAGGTTTCCCTGTGCGTAAGGCAGAAGTAAGGTGGGTGTTGCACACCTGTCGTTTTGGGGTCGCAGAGCTGGGGGTTGCTTGGTGCTGCTGCATGCACAGCAGTGCACAGTGAGAGCTTGGATGCTGTGTAGTTGTGGGGTCCGGTGGGCGAGGAGGGGCTTTGCAGGATGAAAGCACAGTGTGGCTTTCCTTAAAGACAGACTCATTGCTTACAGCAGCTCAGAGCACGGTTTGGCTGCTGCAGGGATTGTCAGCAGAGGTGTAGTGGTTAAGGGCAGTGCTGCTGAAGGTGGCAATAACGCCACTGTTTGATTTCTGATGAAGTCCAGAGCTGTTGCACAGGGGAAGGGAATTTTGGGCTGCGGTGCTGCCTCAATCTGCCTTCCCTGTTCTGTGGTTGCTGAGGTTTTAGGGTTTCAGACCTCGACTGGATGAGGCAGCAGCAGTGTGGGCTCAAGCTGTCCGTGCATTGGTGCTGTGAGCAGTGGGACTTCCCTGTGAGGCTGAGTTGGATGTGGCTGTGGTCAGTGCAGGGACAGTCCCTGCTGCTGTCCCCGTGTGCTCTCGTGGGAGCGGTGTAAGCATTAAACACTGCTGTGCCAAATAGCCTGGGGGTTTTTTAGAAACTTTGGTAATTGAAACCTCATTTTCTGTTCCCACCGGGAGAAGTAATTTTAGCGATGGGTCAAGAAGCACGGGCTGATGGGGAATGTGCACAACCAGGTTACGGGGCTGATGTGAAAGTCAAACGGGGAGGAATTATGTAAAAGCTGTGGGGCTGCAGATGCCTCACCCCGGGTTTCCTTGTGCTTTGAGCCCTGGTGGTGCTGTGTCCAAATGCAGTGTCACAGCCATGGGCTGGGGCTGTGCTCCATGCTGGGCTGTCACATCCATCCCTGCTGCCTGAGTGCTGCTTCCTGGGGCTGTTCCTGCAACTCCCACAGCAGCTGCTGCAAATAAGCTCAACCGAGTGGATTGATTTTGATAAAGAAATGAAGCCTAAAGCCTCTCTTTCTCTGGCCGAGATGCCTCGTGGCCCTTATGGAAGGCAGGACTCAGCCCATGTAACGCACATCTCAGCACCAGATCCCAACATGGAGTGGCTGCCCTGAGCTGTCCCCAGGTTGAGGGGACATTTGCATGGCTGAGGGCTGGCTGCAGGAAGCACTGTGCTGCAGGAGCGTGTTCCTGCACAGGGCTGTGTACGTGGTGTTACATAAAGCATACAGGAATAGTAAAAGGATGAGGCACTGCCCTGCAGAGCAGATGTGAGATGGCGGTGTAAGGGGAGGAAGGCAGCGCGTTTCAGTGATGGGGAGCGGGCGGCTGTTGGGCTCCGGTGGCAGGACCTGCTGGGCACAGCTCACCTGGGGTGACCACGATGGGATGAAGATGGGGATGGGATACACCAGGTGCCTGCTTGCTGGGGGGGGGCTGTTTCGTACAGGGCTCTGTGGAGGAGATGTGGGGACTTTGGGATGTGGCTCAGGCACTGGCTCCTCTAGAGTTGGATGCAGGGTGTACCCCTTAGCAAGGCTTGTTCTCAAAACCTGCTAAAGAGGTAGAAAATTCAGCATAAAACTCAAGGTAAGGAGTGTAACTTCCATGCAAGGAGCAGCTTCTGGAGATGAGAAGACCTTTTCCTGAGAGCCAGGGGGCTGCTGGTCTCACCTCTGACCCTGTGCTGTGCTGTAGGCTTGGAGCTGCTCTTCCTTGAGACTATTTGACAGCTTAGAAGCTCTTTCTCGGTTAATCAGCCTAACTTCTATCTTATTTTATCCCATTACTTTCTAATTATTCTCCCTTGTGGTTCCTTAAATAGATCCCCTCTCCTCACAGCGGTCACTCCTTCCATGCAGTGCCTCCTGCCCCTCCAGCCCGGCACGCCGGCTTCCTCACCCCCATCTCCCACTGCTGAGTGCTGCCGGTTCCATCTCACCTCATCCCAGACAGGAGCTCTGTTTTGGTGACAGTGCAGGGTCACAGTCCCCTCCCTGCTCTGCATCCGGCTCAGGTTTGTGGCTATGGTGGTCTTCTGGTGACATGCAGAGTGCTCCCTGCCTTTGCTCCCCTCTTGTCTGCACAGTCCCTCCTCTCAGCCCATTTTGCTGTGCTGGCAGATGCACCCGATTGCTGATAAGGATCTGTCACGGTGATTTCTGCAGCAGAGCTCAGTGCCGTGGTGATTAGCATTGCCCTTGGCTTACATCCTTAACTAGTTCTTGTGTTCTTGGGTAGAACGGTTTGAACTGATTTCTTTTTTTTTCAGTGCACCTGTGTTGTTATTAAGGACTTGGGTGAAGTTCAGTAATGATACCGCTGCTCCACCTGTGCTAGCTGACTGCTCTGGGGTGATTCGGAGAGGCTTTCTGAATGGAGCATCCCCAGCTATGCTGAATGGTGCCATGCCCTGCTGTGCGTCCCTGAGCTGTGCCACCACGGGGCTCCTGGTGCCCCCAAGCAGCAGCCGTGTCCCCACCCCACCCCGCAGTGCTGCTCCCCTTGGGGCTGCCACCTGTGAGCACCCTGGGATGGGCTCCAGCCCCACCACGTGCCGCTAATTGGGTCAACGGCTCCGGTGACAGCGAGGTGATGCGCTCAGGAGCGGGGGAAGGGGAGGGTTATCTGAGGTTTCTCCAACCTAGAAACCCAGAAAAGCTTCTTGGAGCTGCCAGAGGCGCCTGCACTGGGCTCCATACCGCCAGCACTGCCTGGTTGGGTGCCCCTATGGAGTGGGGGGGCTTTCCCCTGTGAGATGAGATTTTTGTTTGGATGATGCTTAAAATGAGAATTTGAAGCTCTGTCCATGGGGACATTGTGGTGATGGCACCCAGTGGTGCCCATGGGTTGTGCAGCACAGTGGGACACAGCACTGCCATTGGAGTGAACCCCAAATGAGAGCTGGCCGGTGGGTGAGGCAGTGCTCACCATTTTGTGGGGTAATGCCGTGTACAAAGCACTGCTCAGAACAAACCCATGGCATGCTGTGCTTCTCTCCACGCAGTGCACAAAGCAGCGAGAGCACTAAATTTAGTGCACAGACTCTGCTTGCAAATGGACGTGTTCTAACTGGTCGCAGCCGTTAAGGCAAGCCCTTCGTTAGCGAAGTAATTAAAAGTATAGCTGCAAAGCAAGATTGGAATCGGGGATGTAAATAAGGCTTTGCATGTTGTAGTCGTGATTAAAACTGGAAGTCTCCCATTGCTGGGAGAAGCTTACCTGCCTGGCTGGCAGCACACTGCATGCCCCTCCTGTGTTCCTTCCCAACCCCATGTATTAAACTGCTGAGCTGAAGATGCCAAGCTCTGTGCTTGCTGCTGCATCCCTGGGCTGGAGCATCCTTGCTGCCATGTGCACGCCTCTGGGCTCTGTACCCCAGGCTGGCACTGGTGGGGGTGGAGGGTGCTCAGCACACCTCTGCCCACATGGGAGCTGCTGTTCCTGCTCTGCCTGTGCCACCCCCAGGCTGTGCCTGCCTCCACGTCCCCAGTCCAGCTCTCCCTGCAGCTTCACTCGGGGGATGCACGAACACCTGTGGTACTGCAGTTCTTACGTCTAGATTTTCTGAGCTGGGAGAAAGAAATTTCTCCTAGGAGTGACGCTTGTGGCTACAGGTGGGATATTTACCCATCCTTCAGCCCTGTTGGTGCTGTGGGGCTGCCCCACAGCAGCCAGGTGCCAGCCCCCTCCTGCAGGCCCCCCCCCCTTGTTGGGGTGCTGCGTGGGATGGTGGGGACTCCAGTTCTGCCTTGAGCCCTCTTTGATGTCTGGGACGTCACTTAATCTCGCCTCTTTGTTGAGGTTTGCTCCATTTTGTGTGTCTGCTAATAAATACTGTAGCACGCTAAAAATAACCGTTCAACATGAAGAAAGCAGCAAAGCTGCTTTGGGCCCTGAATTTCCAGTTCAGTTCCTGTCTCAGGGAAGCTCCTGGAGCAGGTTCAGCAATGCCCAGGCTGCTCATGGCTTTCTGATGCCGCTGTCCTGGCAGGAGGCAATGGCAGCAATGTGTCCCCACTCGGTGCAGGATGTATCCTGATGCTGGGGGTGTGCAATGCTCCTCATGGGGTTTGGTCCTGGCTGCTCCTTGCAGAGGAGCTGGGGACAGAGTGAGGGCAGGGGAGGAGGAAGGGGCTGGTTTAGGAGATGGGAACATCTCATGTGCACTGATGGATGTGGTCGCTGTGCTGTTCTGAAGCTCTGTGCCACGCTTGCACCGCATGGTTCTGCTCCATGTGCTGTTTTCTGCTCTACACCAAACGTGCCCCGCTCCTGCTGGCAGAGTGTGCGCAGGCACAGCCAAGCAGTCAAGCTGACAGAAGCCATGTAGGTGGAGCAGGAGCTGTGCCAGCAGCAGAGCCTCCTTCTGCTGCGTCTGCAGCATCCCTGCCCGGTGCTGGCAGGGGCCCTGCTGGGGCCGGCATCGAGGAATGGCTGCTTGCAGAAAGCTCAGTGCCGGGAGGGGATGCTGTGTGCACACTCCTATGGGCTGTGGTACCCAGCAGCCCCACATGTTCTATGTGCATTGCTGTCCCAGGGGTGCAGGAGAGGAGATGAGCGGGGGCTGCTGCCAGCATTGGGGTGGGGGAGGGCCCGGACAGCCTCCGGTGCCCGTTTGGTGAGAGGGCGGCTGCACAGTACGGCTCAGCCCGCGCGCTGAGTCAGCAGCTCTGCGTGGGGTTCTGATGAATACGGGTGGGTTGGAGGGGACGTGCAGGCACATGTGTATGTGTCCTGTGCTGAGGAGCACCTGTGGGCATCCCCCGTGCTGGCTCTGCTGCTACTCCCACCCACAAGCATCTCCCCTGCTAACAGGTGTGGGTGCTTGTGGGGCACACCAGGCATCACGGTCACCTCTCTGCTCCTTCTTTCCCTCCAGTACATTGAGGCCATCAGCAACAAACAAGGTGAGCTGGAGAATTACGTCTCCGATGGCTATAAGACAGCTCTGACCGAGGAGAGGCGGCGGTTCTGCTTCCTGGTGGAGAAGCAGTGTGCTGTGGCCAAGAGTGCAATCACCTACCATGCCAAGGTGAGAATGGGCTGCTATGTGCCTGGGGAGCTTGCAGCAGCGGGGAGCAGGCTGAGATGGTGCAAGCTGTGGGCTATGCAGAGCCCTGCAGCTGGGAGCTGGAGGTGCTGAGAGGGCAGTGATGCTGCAGGAAGGCATGCTGGAGGCTGCCATGGGCAGCTCTTGGCCAGGAGGGTTTTGGGGCACGGTCACCCCAAGGGGTGTGCTGTTGCTGTCTGCCTTCTCCTGGTGAATTTTCACCTGCACAGGGTGGGAGGTAGTGGTGGCTGTGCAGGGCTGTATTCACCTGCATGCATTGTGTCCACCATGTGCCTGGTCACTGTGGTTTGGGGGCTCCTCCAGATGCTCATTCATTGGCTCCTCCTGATTAGTAGAATCAGAAGAAATGCAAAGCAGGTGATGTTCTTGCTCTGATCAGAGCAAGGTTCCTGCAGAGCTGCCAGAGGGCCCCTTCCCACCCGCATCACCCCTTGTCCATAGCAAGGGAAGGAATCAAACCCAACAGCATCTGCTCCAGCCCACCGTCCGCTTCCAAGCCTGGTTACAGGGGCTGGGGGCCATCCCCTGGGCTGCAAGGGCTGGAGCAGAGCCCATACACAAGCTGCATGCACACAGCTCCCAGCAGCCTCGTGCTCCCCTCCTGCGTGTTCCCTGCCACCCCCCAGCACTCATGGCACCCATCTGTCACCGCCGCGCTTGGCACCGGGGAGCAACGGGAAGAATCGGGCTTAGTCAGCGCCATCCTCGTGCTGCGCTGTGGGGCTGAATCAGTCACCAACATATGCTTGCTTCAAAGGGGAAAAATCCCTCTCCAGGATGGGTGGTGGCACCTGCAGTGCAGCTGTGGCCATGGCATGGCGATGCTCCTGGCCTTGCTGCAGTTTTGCAGAGAGAGGGGCTGAGCGGGTGGGTGGTGGTGCAGCGTCAGCACTGAGTGCTGTGCATGGGCTGCAAGCGCTGTGCATGGCCACAGTGGCTGGTGGTGGGTGATGAGGTGTGTGGTAGGTGGGCAGTAGGAAACCTTCGGGGCGTCTGTGCAGGGTGTGGGAGGGGTTTTTTTTTGGTGTGTGCATTGGGTTGTGTTCCCATGAGAGCAACTGCAGGAGTGCAATGTCACCACCTGTAGCTCAACTCTGGTCTGGGCCCCTGTGTGTGGGGCTGAATGCTGTGTTTGGCTGAGGAGTGACCTGGAGGGGTGGGACTGGGACATCTGCTCCCGTGGGGCTGTGTGATGGGATGCTCTCAGTTGCCATGGCTGCATTAACTGGCTGAGGTCAGTTCTGTCCCCTTGCTGCAGCCAGGAGCAGCGTGCTGGCTGTGGGTGGTGGAGGCTGCTGGGGTCAAGCAGCCCCAAACAGAAGCTCATCCCTGAGCCTGTGTCACAGTGCACAGCACGAGTGTGATCCTCCTGTCTCCGTGTGCAGTGAAGGTGTCACAGGCATCTGTCACATTAACGTGCCCCTGCTGCGGTCACTGCAGCTTGTGACGTTGGAGTGTCACTGGGAATCCTGACCTGCAGTTTTATGGTGGTTTTACTGGGGGGGGGAGAGTGGTGCATCCCTACAGCCTGCATGAGCCACGTGCCAGGAGTGGGGCTGTGAGAGATGTTCCCTTTCCCTTCCCTCTTTTGCCACTCCTTCCTGGCTTTGCTGCTAGCAGAGCCTAGAAGTAGTGGGTCCCCAGGTCTTCCTTTGCTCATGCCATACACAAAGGAGCCCGTCCAGTGTGCTGTGCCCACATATGGTCCTTTCTTGCTGAAGCTCCTGCAGGGTTGGGTGCTGCCCATCCCTGTGCCCTCATGCTGCATTCCCTCCTTGCAGGGGAAGGAGATGCTGACACAGAAGCTCCCGCTGTGGCAGCAGTCATGCTCTGATCCCAACAAGATCCCGGACCGTGCCATCCAGCTGATGCAGCAGATGGCTGCCAGCAGCAATGGCACCATCATGCCCAGCCCTCTGTCTACATCCAAGTCCAACCTCATCATCTCTGACCCCATTCCTGGTGCCAAACCTCTCCCTGTTCCCCCGGAGCTGGCACCTTTTGTCGGAGTAAGTATCTCGGTGGTGGAAGTTGTCCTGCCCTTCTGAGCAAAGCTGGAGGGATGAGCCCAGGCCAGCGTCACCGTTGTCCTCAGCAAGTTGCCTTTGTCACATGTGGGCGCATGGGGTTGGACACCCCAGGGTTGTGGTGGCTCTGGGGGGGCTTGGGTGGGTGGTGGGCAGCTAGGTGTTGCACTCACCTGGCCTTGGGGCTGGCATTGGCAAGGTGGGACCAAGGCACCCCACAAAAGCGCATGGAGGAACCTTGCATGATGGAAGTGCCGTTAGGGAAGAATCTCTTGCCTGGCGCTAGAGGCTGATGCACCCTGCAGAAGTGCACAGAGCAATCTTGCATGGTGGAATTGCTCTTAAATATGGGTGTCCCGGACAATGCTGGGGGCTGAGGCACCCTGCAGAAGTGCACAGAGCAACCTTGTGTGATGGAATTGCTCTCGGAAAAGGGTCTCCTGCCCAATGCCGAGGCCAAGGTGTGTTGCAAAGGTGCATGGAGCAACCTTGCATGATAGAAGTATCCGTAGTAAAGGATCTCCTGCCCAATGCCGGAGGTGACAGCTGAGCAGTAGAGCTGAGGAGGGGTTTGGTGAGTGTAAAAGGCAGCTTGCAGCAGTGTGTCAGGAGGAAGCTGAACCCCTCAGGCGCTGCGTGCCCATCCCCAGAGCTCTCTAGGTGCCCTAATGGAGCCGTCCCCATCTTCCCCTCCCTCCCCTCCTCTCTCCATAGCGCATGCAGGAGGCCATGCCGGCGGTGAATGGAGTCTCGGGCCCAGACAGTGACGATTACAACCACTGGTCTGAGGTGAAGCCAGCACAGCCCAAATCTTTATCTCCTCCCCAGCCTCAGAAGCAGCTGAGCGACTCTTACTCGAACACGCTTCCCGTTCGCAAAAACGTGACCCCGAAAAACAGCTATGCCTCAGGTGAGGTTTCCTGGTGCCTGGTGGCAGAGTGGTGCCATCCACGCTGCCAGAGATGGTGTTAGGGAATGAGTAGAGCCAATTTCTGAGCCCACAGATAGGATTTTCATGAGGAAAATGTTGAGGAATGGGATGGAGGATGCGCTGTGTGGCTACTCCTTTGTGGCTGTTGGGTGGTGCCAAGAACGGGGGCTGCATCCTGCCTGGGCTTCCATGTGTCTGCACAGTGCTGAAAGACAAGGGTGCTGCTGCCTCATGCAGTGGGACTGGGGCAAAACTCTCCGGTGTGGCAGGAGAAGAGGGGATATTTGGGAAAGAGTCAACCCATGAGACCCCAAGACACTGTAGGACACTTGGGTGCCAAAGGTGAAGGTGGGCACAGAGGATGCTGCGGGGTGGTGGGTGATGTGCATAGTGCCTGGGGAGTGAACGGCTGCTGTGCGGAGGCATCAGGGGGGCAAACCAGACACAAGGGCTTTATTGGGGCAGAATAAAGGAGCTGGAGTTCTGGGTGCTGAAGAGGTGAAGGACTGAGCCCTTGTCATTGTCTCCTGCCAGCTGAAAACAAGACACTGCCACGCTCCAGCTCCATGGCTGCAGGGCTCGAGAGGAACGGCAGGACGAGGGTGCAGGCCATTTTCTCTCATGCTGCTGGGGATAACAGCACCCTCCTGAGCTTCAAGGAGGGAGACCTCATCACACTGCTGGTGCCAGAGGCCAGGGATGGGTGGCACTACGGAGAGAGCGAGAAAACAAAACTGTGAGTGCTGCTGCCCTTGGGGCTGGCTCCAGGGTTCAGCCTTTTCCATCTCCTTCATCAGTACCCGTCAGCTGATGCCCTGCCTTTGTCTTGCAGGAGGGGCTGGTTTCCTTTCTCCTACACGCGTGTCCTTGACAACGATGG
>JAOWBP010004377.1:4127763-4148927 GCA_028571105.1 Tragopan temminckii
CAGATGGTTTAAGCTGTATTTATTTCCTAAGTTTAGTTGTTTCCTGCCCTAATGCAGTATCTGGTTATTCAAGCCGTGTAGCCACGGACTGCTAAAATGGGATCTAGATGTAAATTGTTTCCAAACCTAAACCAGTATGGCCCACAGTGGGAGACTGTTTTAGGGATCATTTAGGAAGCTCATTTGAAGAAATAGAGATGACTTCTTTCTGAACCAGTGGGCTCATCATTGGTGCAGGCTGGGGTCTCTTCGGGTCACTGAATAAATATGGTCCAAAACAGTGACTGTGTTATGTTAATTGTGATTAACATACTGCTACAAGAGTGTATCAAATCAGAGAACATATGGCAGTGTCAGCGACAGTCTGAGCCAGGTAGCTCAGGAATTGGCTTCACTGAACCTTCATGTTGCTGAGGGTTAAAAACTCTTCAAATAATGGTTTACTGCAAAAAATGATCAATATCCTTGTTGATAATATCACAGTGAATGTGGATTCTGCGGGGTCATAGAATCATAGAATGAGCAAGGTGGGAAAAGCCACTCAAAGTCACCAAATCCAAGGTTGTTTTAAAGACCCTCTTCATGGAGGCTGTACTAGAAATAGGTTCCTGTAGATATCAGGTATTTAAACCCTCACATAATAATATGCTACATATCATCAGTTATAGAAAACACATGTTTTTTATTGCAGTCCCAAGATAGCCCTAGAATACTTCTCAATTTGCCTTTGTGTATATTGTAATTTATAATTTAGTTGTCTTTAGAACTGTGGAGAGAGTTTATATTCTAATTAGGCTGCAGACTTTGAGACTAAATTAGTCTGCACCTTCTTTGAAGGGCCCAAACTAATAATTATTTAGGCTAAACCAGCGTCCTGATGAATAAATGCATGGTGCGTCCTGATGTGCATTTCTATTACAAATCTGCTGAGATAAAGGCAAAAAAAAAAAATCCCTCATTTAGAAATAAAGATATTTGCTGGAGCCAGGCAGTAAAATGTAAAGGAAAAATGGAGAAGTTTAGGTTGGTGGAGTGCTTAGAGTTTAGGCAGCTCTGGCTGTCTCCTGTGGCAGCATTGATGTCAAGCATCCCTGCTGGCTCCGTTGGTCTCTTCTGAGATGACAAGTTTACTGTCATCTCAGCCAACACAGCTGGCTGTGGGGCTCCTGAGTGCAAGGAACCGAGGCTTTCTTCTGCCTTTACACATTTTTAGTAATACCCTAAGGGGCAGTATAACTTAGTGTAGGGTGGGGTGTGAGCTGGGTACCAAGAGCTGGGGCTGTATGAGAGCGCATTCACCTGCACTGCCACATAGGCTCTCCCTCTTGAAATCACATCCTCAAAAGAGTGACAACAGTATATTGCTTTCCCAGGATATTTTTCCCCAGGTCCATTTGGTGCCTGGCAAAGGGAGGGAAATCTTGTCCCCCATTGTCGTGCTTTGTTACAAAGGGCCTATTCTGGATGCCACGTAGGCAGGAGGCTGTGGGAGAGATCTGTCTTGCTGCAGCGCGTGCTGCTGCTGCTCCCAACGCGGAGCGCCCATCCTGGGGCTGTCGCTCACCAGCACAAAATCTATTTCTAAATCACTAGAAATAATAAATTTGGGACTAAAATTAATTTTGTTTCCATTTTAAGCATTGTAGACTGTCAGGGACCAGAAGTTATTCATGTTTGAGTGTCTATTGATTATTGATGGTGTTCAGTAGGAGCCTATTTAAAGACAAAGTAGGAAAAATAAAATCCCGAGATATCACACAGCAAAAGTAATGTAATTGGAGAAAATGTAGAAATTTTGCTGTAATGTAACAAATATCTTCTGTGTGTGCCCTCAGAACTTAATTAATCAGCTGTGTCAGAATAGTAAATTGAAGGGTGGGCTGTGGAGTGCAGCTGGTTAATTCCTAATTCTTTTTCCAGGTGATCTCAGCTGAAATCATGTGCAATGTGAAGTTACAGTTGTTCAACTAGTCCAATTTCTGCCATTCTGCAACTTGTTTTTTTAAATTATTTTGATTAGATTTATACTGGGAAATCTTAGTTTGCCTTTAGGTCTGACTTAGGCAGCTTTCATTCCCTTTCATTTTCTTCTGCAAAATTCAATAGAAAGCATTAGAGCATGTATTTCAGGATGTCATGTTTTAGTCAGTGCTGTTTAGTCAGTGGTGTAAGGATGCTGTGCCATGCTACCTGTCTGCAATGGGTACTCACTGGTACTCGAGTGCAGGGAGAATGCTTCTTTGGAAGGTACTAGTCTGAAACATTTCTGTTCCGTAGTAAATCTGGTTTTACTGAAACCGACTATTTAATTTGATCACTCTTGTTACAGGGAAACAGCCTCTAGTGTAGGCAAAGTCTATTGTATATACAAAGTGAAGATTACACTCAACAGGATGGTTTTCATGGCAACACTTCTTTCGTATCTTTGTGCAGAACGACGACAGGATTGAAAACTGGTGTGCAAAGCCTGACAGAAGTCTCAAACAAATCGTTTAAGAACTTCAAACACTTTGTCTTTCTCAAGGAGTTTGCCAAGGTTTCAGGAGCTCCATCACGATGGCCCTGTGCCATTGGTGTGATTTGTGATGAGAGCACGTTGTCTTTGAGCCCATTAGCTGCGTTGATCATTTCTAAGCAGTTCTTGCCAGTTCAGGAGATTGCCACAGCACATATGCTGTGTGCAGTATTGTTTTACCATTTTCTATGATATACTCTCTTCTTTTTTTTCCCTGAGGCTATAAAATGTGAAATATATGTACTTATTTTTCCCAACACTAAAATTATGGTGAATGTTTGTAGCTATAAATCAACGCCAATGCGTTTTGTTTTTTGAAGTCTTAAGTATCATATTGCATATCTCACATTGTATGTATTATAGTACAAAAATAGAGGTAATAGTGGAGCCCATCCAAAGGGAAAATCTGGCATCCTTTGAAGTAAATGTTTCCCCTGTAATTAAAGTGATTCATAGGATTTTGCTAAGTTTCTGACAAGGACATTGGTGTTAACACCTAGCACGAGCTCCTTAGTGACCCTGACATTTTGTAGTCTTCACTTTTCACAATAGACTGCAGTGATTTAGGTCTTTGTAAAGGCGTCTGTCAGGAAGTTGATGGAAGAAGCAATCGAGAGTCCAGAGATGTTAAATTGAAGCCAGCAGCTGAGGCAGCCTGCCCTTTTTTCCTTTTCTTCCCCTCCCTCAAAAATAGTTTTTACAAATGAAGCCTGCTTTGTCCTTACTGTCAAAGGCTCTCTGGTGATTGTCAAAGCATAATGAGAAAGACATCAGGAGCAGTGATGCCAAGATGATAGCAATGTTCCTTGTGGGGCAGAATGCAGCCTGCTGGCTGTGTAGGTGCCTGTCCAAATAGAAGTTATTAGGAACTTTAGTTCAGAATCATAGGACAGGTCTGGAAGAGTTTCTTGTGGAAGAGAAATGTGCTGAGTCCCTCAGACATGCTTCATCTGAAAATTTTGGTAGTGAAACTCTAAACAGATAGCAGTAGTTAAGTGACCTCTACTCTTCTAAGAGAGGTGTAGACGGTGAGTTAAAAAATACAAAACAGAAACCCCACGATTGATTATTTCAAATAAATCTTTGTGATGATCAGGATCTATTGACACTGAGTAACACCGTGTTAAACCCCCCCCGTCAACCATTCAGCTTTTCATTTGAGTGGTACAAGCTGTCCTCTGGTTTCTGGGATGAGAGTTTGAGCAGTCCAATCTAGGAACAGAGAACACGTGTTTATTTTCATCTGTCGATTTATCGTACTGACTGTTCCAACTTTAATTGATTCCTGTGTGCTGCACAGAGAACAGCCGTGCTGCCAATTTCATCCTAATGGCTCTTTCTAGCTCTAGTTCAAAATCGGAAAGCCCTGATACGGTTTGGCACAGTTATTGAAATGTATTGCCTTTCATTCTAGTGCTATTCCGCACTCTCTACCCTCACCATTAACACCTAATGCATAGGTTTTCAAAGCACTGAGCGCCATTAATCTTCGCAATGCTGGAGCTTGTACCTTCCTGAGTGTATATGAGGGCAGAGAGGAAATGAACTCACCTGATGACATGGCAGATGTGCGAATGACATCCTGTTAATGTCTGCTTCGTGACTGCAGTCCCTATAGGCAGCTCTATTTCTATGAATCTGGCAGCTCGTCTTAGAAAGCACGGTTGCTTGGTGCAAAAATACCAAGTGTATTTTAACAGCCAAACTAAAACCTGTATTAAACTAACAAGAAGTCATTTTTGGACTTTCAGTGCAAAAAATAAGCATACCTTGCTCCCTGATAAAGCAGATTATTCAAGTTAAAAGAGTTTCTAAGGTTGTGCTGCTAGCATCGAGTTTTGGTTTCAGCCTGTCACTCCTGCTTAGTGCCATCAGTAAGATAATTATCAACACGCAATTTGCATTTAATAAACAGAATCTAGTATGAACTGTATGCAGAGCTCTCCATCTGCTGTAAGGATTTGAACTCCACCATGAAACGCTATTTCTCTTTGCACTGAAAGCTGACTTGAAAGCGGCCTGTAGAAGGCTTAAGCTCAGCATTTGGCTTGCGAGGAAAACCTCGACAAGGAATGCTTTGGTTTCTAATTAATAGCATTACAACTTATGAAATGCTGTTATTTTGCTGCAGAGGGTGTTCTGCAATGCAAATATTGATGTGAAATCCTCCTAAGAGCGGTTGTGTGGCCTTGTGTTCCCTCTGCTTGCTCTGGGGGATCAGTTAACAAACACTGTTTCAGAGCTGTATATTTTTCCTCTGATATCAAGACAGACAGGAATTTTTTATAAGATGTTAATTTCTAGCTGTTTCAGAAATGTATGCAAGGGAATATGCTTCATCTGAACCTGCATGGGGAATGCTACTGCCATATGTATCAGAACAACTTAGCATAGACAAAGCTTTGCTCTTCATATAGATTGTCTTGATACTTTTACTGTATGAATTTGTTTCTCCCAATGCAAAGCAACAAAGCGTTGGAAAGCACATCTGAGAAAACTGAGGAGGATGGAGCAGGAAGCTGAGAGACGTTGAAGAGCAATTCATAGCCTCTTTTCTTTCCCTCAGTCCTGAGTGTATGTTGCAGTGGTGTCCCAGCAGACTTCTGGCTGCTCTCTTGACTCACAGCAGCCATCACTTGCTGGTCCTGCAGTTCCCTTGGACTGTTGTTATGGATGAGCAAATACAGCACAAGCTCAGCTGGGTGAAATGAATTTGAGCACCTTCTTTCAGTTCACAAAAGCGAGGCCCTCCCCAGTGGCAAACAGGACAGCTGCTTTCCCTCCTTCCAACATGAAGCACACCTGGGCAGTGCTGTAGTGTTTTTTCAGTTACAACCAAAAAGCAAGCAGCTCGATGTAGCTCATGGAAACACTTTCAGATTAAAATCTGTCCCTCCGTGGATCACAGACTGAGTCTCTTAGGTTTGCATTGTGCTGGCAGGCTGCAGTTTGGTGCTGTTCTGCTGTGCTGAATGCCTGTCAGGCTGTCCCTGATGCCTGGAGTAACAAATGGGCAGCCCAGGGGGATGGGACGTTATCTGCTCTGCCCTTCTGCCTATCTCTGGCTACAGCTTTCCACCTGGCTGCTCCTCAGCAGAGCTAGATAGCTCGTGTTCCTCTGAAGCACGTGTGCCTGAAACCTTTAAAAACGTTCAGTTGCTTCCCTTTCTTGTAATGATTAAATGCTCTTCTTTCCTCATCCACTAGCACAAAGTATTCGTTGGCATGAGGATTCTTCCCTCTGGTGGGTGTTCATCCACAATGCTCAAGTCTTTCTCTGCTATAGAAATAACCTTAAATTTCTCACTCCGTGGCATCATGTATGCTTGGAGGAATCGGTTTGGTTTACTTCTGAAGAGAGGGGACGTAGCTGCTGTAGTCACAGTAAAGGCCCTCACCGTGACAAACCAAAGTGCCAGCTCAGTCCATTGCTGCTTGTGTGCTGTAATGGACCTCTAGCTCCGAGGAAGTGTACTTAAAAGCAGTCATTTAGTTAGTGCTCATGTAACATGCTGCTGTTTTATTCCTGTGGAATCACTAATTGGCCCTCTGCTTTTGCTTTGTTTGAGAAAGGGGATAGCTCTGTGAGTACTTCAGCTTTTTGGAGGAGTTGAGTTATTTTTTCCTACCTAAGATATAATCTTAAAAACAATCTTGCTTGCTTTCAGTGCATGTCCTGTGTGTATGCAGTGCCAAGAGTCTCTTGCTGTTTGGAAAGCTGCCATCCCAGCTATTGATCACTGCCCTTTTCTACATCAAAATATTTGATAAAATTAGCAATTGGATTCCTCAGCATTTTTAGTACCACAAATAGACTCCAGATATGTATTGCTGACAAGATTTTGATATTTTTAGGGTTGACACAGCACTCCCTGTTGCAGCCTGGGTAGGTGTGCACATTGAGCAGATGGAGGATGGCCGTGAGTTCCGGTGTGCGCCTGAGTGCAGCAGCAGTGGCAGTGCCTGCTTTGTGCTTCCCTGCGTGCTGTGCTGGCAGTCTCCTGGCACTCTGGGGGAAAGGAATTAGTTCTCTTCAGGAGAGAAAGAATAATAAAGCAAAATAGGAAGAAAATTGTGGGTTTTTTTTCCCCTTATGTTATGCTTTTTGGGCATATAGGTACCACCGTGACACAAATGATACAATTATAAAGTGACTGTGTGCAACGTGTTTAAAAAATAAAAATAAAAACCCAACTAATAGGGAACGTCTTTGTTCCCCCCTCCCTTCTTCCCCCATAGGATTCCTGGAAGACTGAATGACAGGAGAACTCCCCTGGGAGAGCTGAACTGGATCTTCACAGCCATCACAGACACCATTGCGTGGAACGTGTTGCCTAGAGGTACGACTTGGGCAGGCGAAGCAAGTTTTCATCAGGAGGGAGTATTGCTTATTCAAAGCAGGATGAAGAGTTAGAGAAACGAGACGCTGAAATAAGGAGAAAATTAAAGCTTAATATTGAAAGAACAGCTCAGGCATGATCTTGAGGCTACTTAAATTTTTTATATTCGTTCTTCTCAGCAACAATTTCAGCAACATGATAATTAGAAACTGGGAGGGCTTTTTTCAGTGCTAACGTGATTGCTTTAGCTTGAATAATTTTCTTACTGTATCTGGGAAAGCAATCTGTTTTCTTGCAGCCTTTGTTAGCATCATGGAAAAAACAACAACTTTCTCTCTCTTTGCTGATAAGACAGTGTATCTTTTGCCAAGTAACATCACCCCATTTTTCAACCTCTGTTCTGCTCTGAGTTCACTCTTCTAAAGCATGAGCAGCCAAATTTGTATACATTTGTATGCTAATGCTCATTGTTGCATAAATACTTCTTTGCCCTTCTAGGAGGTAGTGTTTGCTATCTTTCACGTTGGCTTTTCGTGAGCACATCAAGCTGCCAGTTAGTACTGCAGTTCTTCATTAAATGGTACACACAGGTCCTTTTCTCCCTTGCAATTTCCAAATCACTAGAAGTGAAATTTTGTCCAGAAAAGGCAAATCTAGCCTGAGGTAGACAGTAGTTAATACTTTTAATGTGAAATGCAGAGTAATAGTGATGTTTTAAGGGAACTCAGAGGGCAGATGTCCTTTAAGAGTTGGTATATCCTGCCACTAAAAGACTGTTGTAGATTTTTGTTGTTGTTGTTTGAATAAAATATATTCAATGATTTTTACATAACACCTAGGCTACTCGAGTTATAAAGGTACTCATGTAGTAATCAGGGCTATCTCTTGACAGATCTTTTTCAGAAGCTCTTCAGGCAAGACCTGCTCGTGGCCAGTTTATTTCGTAACTTTCTCTTGGCAGAAAGAATTATGAGATCCTACAACTGTACCCCAGTCAGCAGCCCCCGCCTACCCCCAACGTACATGCATGCAATGTGGTAAGTCACAGAGTTCCCTGTGCTGCAAAGGCTGCTGCTGCCTTAAGGAGATTTGGGGAGCTGTAGTCATGAAAGATTGTTACCACTCAAATCTACACAGTACTTTTCTGATTAAGTCTGCGGATCAAAAATGAAAGAGCATGTGGCAGTGTAAATACCCATCTACAAATTTATTTCTTCTCTTTGCATACATGAACGTGATGCAATTCTACAATACAGAGGGTTCTATTCAGCTATGTAATCGTTCATTCCAAATAGAAAGGCAGTGGAACATCTTTATTTGCACGGAGCAAAGCTGATCCCCTCTGATTGCAAAGGGTGGGGGCCTATGGGAGAAAATCATAACTTGCATTGTAGAGTTCTTTTGCCGCAGAGTTCATCTATTGTCACTGTTGCTTTTAAGATGATTAACAGAAATGAAGGTGGCACAGTTACGTAAAACCTCTTAAATGTGGTTTTGACTATCGAACAAGCATTCCGTGAACAACAGCAATACAAATAATGTTAACAATAACAATAAAAATGCTTGCTTTGATTCTAGAACAGTGTAAAATCTGGCTAAGTACAAGCCAGTATAGTCAAGCTAATGCAATTCCTTTAGGAGAAAAAGATAGCTGTGTGACTTGCTGAAAGGCTGATAGCACGGCAGGTAAAGGTGGCTGAGTGGGCTTAATATGCCTGCATTTTCAGATTTCTTTGGTAAGTTTTCTTCATTAAAACAGAGGAAAATAAATGTGGTGGTATGAGGTGATAACGATCAGTGCAAACCTGATAGCAGCACCAGTAAGTTCAAATCACATTGAATGTTTCCTCTAAGAAATGAAGATAAGGTCACAGAGAGCCCCAGCAGCATTTGTGAGGTGCAGACAAGGAGTTGGCATTTGCTGGTTGAATGAAGTTGCTTTCAGAGCAGACATGGAGGTGATAGGATAGACTTTGGATGGAACCTTTAGCAGGTTTAGCCTTGCTGAGTGTACTGTGTTTGAACGTGGCACCGTGGCAATGTCCTTAAATGCTCTGAATTAACAGCTTTTGAGCAAAACTATTTCAGTTGTTTGTAAATATGGAGAGTGGTCTTACCATTGTGTGCTATGAGGTTGCTGTCTGTGTGCTGAATCACTGGAGTGAAACTCGGAAGTCCAGGATCCTGTTCTGTTTGTCACAGACCTGCTTGGTCCAATGGTGGATTCTAGAAAGGCTTTCTTCTCTTGTGTTCTTCTGCAAAATGGCACTAAAAATACTGTTATGAAGTCTTCAGACCATACCACGGGATGGTTGCATTTTGCTGCTTTTTAGGGTTTACTGAAAGAAGGAATTCCTTAGGAAAAGGCTTTTCTCCCTCTGAATCCCAAACTCTGGCAAAGTTGAAAGGGAGTGAGTGGAGAGGATCTCTGGACATGTTTTTCTTCACTGTCCTAAAAAAAGGTGCAGTTTGAATCCAACCTACCAAAGGGGAAAATTCCACTTTTGTCAGAGGTGGCTCAGTTCTTTATTATGAACTTTCAGTAATGACAGATTTAGAAACTAATTTAGGCCTTGCTTAAATACTTTCTAAAAATAATCACCTGCGCTTACCTATCACTTTTCATTCAGTGCTTTTCTACTGGATTCCAGATCCTCCAAAACCATTTTATTTAGATCAGCTGGATGAAGTGGCTGAAGGCAGGGAGAGCTGCTAAATGGGTGCTGAAAAGAACTGAAACTTTGGAGTGATCTGCTGATCTGTGCTGATAAGTGGTGGAGACTGCGTGGATGATGCAGCAGCTTCTGCTGACGGTGAATGTGAACAGAGGCAGTGTGTCTGTCAGTGTTCTTCGAGGATCTGACCTCAAACTTTGGGACTTCCCCACTCCTCATCCTCTTCTTTCTCCCTTCTGTGCTTTCTGGGTGTTGCTTGTGTTAGTGCTTCGTACCTTCCTCTGTTCCCATGGAATGATGATCCTGTGCACACCAACTACACGTTCCTGGCTCAGGTTTGGCTTTGTTGCTTGTGGCCTCAGTGTGGCGTGATGTTTAACTTCTCCAGTACAAACGTGTATATATTCTCTCTTCCTTTATCCACTGGACCTTGCTGTCCATTCACAGTGTCAGGAGAGGACTGCTGTGTATATCTGCTGTTACAGATGCGAGCCATTCTTCAGATTCAGAGCTGGGAAGCAAAGTAAAACGGGATCTACATGCAGACGTGATTTGTATCCCAGCAGAAGGCTGACTGGAGAGGCAAAGTGCTTTTGCCTTAGTATTATATTTTGCACCACCAAAGGCATAAGTTGACAGCAGCATTTTGCTGAAGTAGTAAGGCACACACAGACCCTTCTGAATTGCACGTAGTACGCTGATCTCAGCAGCAGCAGTGAGTGTACCCGGGGTGCTCTGTGCTGCCCGGCAGCTCCTTCTCTCTGGGAACCCCTCAAGGTCAGGGAAAGGGGGCAGAAAGCCCCAGCCTCCTGCTGCTCCTTAGAGGCCTTCTTCCTTTCACTGGCATGCTGTGTTTTACCTGCATTAGGTGTAAACCCTCCCAGGCACATGCTGTTGGTATCTGTGTGGTGCCTTGTGCTGCAGGTCCCTGGCTGCTGTAGGCACTGTTATAATACGTGTATTAATATTAATATATATTGATTAACTGGCTGAGCTATTCAGCTTTGAGAGTTGTTTTGTCTATTGTGCGGTACGAACAGGGGCCTGGTGCTCTGTCAGCATCTTGATCTCTGTTTTGATGGATTACAGTTTATGCATTACTGCTGTTGGCAGCAAGTTATATTCACGGCCTTTGAAAAGACCCAATAATGCATTTAGAAATATTTCCTAACCTGGGACGTAGATTAAAAATGAAGTACCTTAATTACACTATGGAAGAACTATGATTTGCCCATAATGGAAATACTGCAATAGTATATAAAGCAGGCATGAAATTGTAGTTGAAAGAAAGTCATAATGTACTGCAAATAAAATACGTGTGGAATTCCAGCTGAAAAGGAAGTCATAATACAGCAACCCAATTACAGGTGGAGAGGAGCAGCAGTCTTTGTGGCAGCGGTGCAGAGCAGGTGCAGTCTGCACCCTGATTTCTCAGAGAAATGAGTCTCTATTTAGGTACACGGAGCTCTTAGCATCTCAGGAGGAGGAAAGTGATTGTTTGAAAGGGTATTTGGAGCCGTTTGGCATTTGAAGGATGAGTTTAATTCAGATTACGTTGTTGCCATAACAAGATTTTTTTGTTTGCATCTGTGTTAACATCTCCCAGACCCATTCATGGACTGCAGATAGTTTAACAGAGAGAAATATAGGACCAAAGCAGCAAAGTGTGTGCTTTAAGCTGTGGTTGGAGTAGGGGAACGCAGTGGCAGAAGAAAGCAGGCTGTCAGAGTTGTACCAAATATTCGTAGCAATAAATCTTGCTTTAAAAATAGCTGTCTGAGCATCTGCCCAGCTGGCTTCCTCTGAAGCAGTGCACGGTGTCACTGCTGAGCAGGTGAGCATAGGCTGAGCTGTGTACATTCAGTCAAACAGAATATGTTGTTGAGTCGTACTAGCAGAAAAGACGAACACAGAAATCTTATCCAACATATTTGATACAGACTGAAATATTTAACAGTTCCAGAAATCCAAACTGAGCAGTTGCCCTGATGCCTGAGCCCTACGCTGCAGATGGCTTCAGCTTCTCTGTAGCTGCTCCTTGGTATGACTGCCCCAGCAAGAAATACCATTTATCACTAATATTATGTGTGGTGCAATATAATACGAGCCATTCCCAGAAAAAGACGGAATGCTAGAAGACATCAATAATACTTTATTAAAAAATGTGACATGAGAATTAAAAGCATTAGGCACTGACTCAGCCTAAGTGGAATGTAAGAAAATCTGCCTTTGTGCTCTGCCAGCTGAGGTGGTGCGTGTGGGTGAAGAAAAACTAAAGCACATCTCTGTAACCATGTTTCATTTATGTTGTTGGGGTATTACTGTGGGCTTCCAGTGCTGAATGTTTCATGGGTTTGCGCAATAAAACCATTGCTGAGCAGAGCTGGCACGCTCAGCCTTCCCTTCTTTGTGCTAAAGTCCAAACTTTGCAGCGCCTTGGGGGAAACAAAGTGAAGGCAGCTGGGTGAATTAGCATTAGAATATTAAAAGTTTAAACAGTTCTACTGCAGAGAGATTGGTGTTAGGAGCAGGCAGAGGTGGAGTTCCATGAGCACACAAATGGGAACTGTGTGCTGAAGGGCTGAAGAGAATTGGAGCTGAAATATAAAGACGCATATGAGTATTTTTATAATGGGAGGAGAGTGATAATGATTGAATTCAAGGGAGCTCTTTCCCCGCTGAGTTTTTATTGTGGAATAATGGAAGAGTAATATCTTTCCATTCTTAATTTTCGCATATTCTGAGATGTTGTATCCTGCCCTGGGATGATGGCTGGCACCTTGTCTGTTGAGCACCCTGTTGAAGGGATTGATCAGTGCAGATAGAGACGCAGGGCACTGTTGGCTTGTTTTCTTTACAGGCTGTTTCTGTTGGCAGGCTCCGTTGCTTCATCTGTATTTCAGAAAACAAAAGTACGTTGCTGCCTTTTTTTGTTGTTTCAGTTAAGTCAGTCTTCCAACTAAGAGAGAATTTAATATACATTTATTCCAAAATATACACAGGAGGTGCCTGCATCCAAGCATGCTCTGCTCAGTTTTGGAACCAAAGCATCTCCTTTTCCCTCCCAACACAGCTCAAAATCGATGACTTCGAATACTTTCTTTCATAAAACTGCTTCACAACACAGCATGGAGGAAACCACAAAGTGCTCGAGCTCCTTTTGAGATGTGTTGGGGACTTGCTCAGTTCCCAACAAGTGCAAGGATACACGTGGCCATGCTGTGAGTTGTTGTGTATGAAGCTTTTGAGCTCGTGCTTTGTGCTGGCAGCCTGCTGGCTGGGCAGCTCCATGTTGTCCTGCCTCATGCCTCTGCCAGGCTGGTGCTGCTGGGTTCCACTAGGTGAGATGGAACCTTCATATCACCTGCATCACCAGTTCCAGCCTGCAGGAAACGTTTGGCACACAGAGATAGGGATGAGGGCCCTTGAGGTTATACATGATCATGTTAGGAGTAAAGGCGTGCAGGGCTTTTAGTAGTAGTGATTCAGGGACATAGAAATAAACAGCTGGGTTTGGAGAAAACAAGCTGAAAATCCTGTTAGGCTTTATAACGTGATTTCTGACATATCAGTGGAGTGTATCATACCTTCTGTTACATGTACGGTGGCTTCTAATCTAAATGCGGTGTACAGAGAGCACGTCTTATGCTTTATGTACAGAGCAGTTAGGACAGCATAGTGTAAAATCCTCATTAACATGCTGTTTAGCAGTGTGGTGAAGCTGGAACACAGCGATATTTCAGTTGGTTAGAGCCATTGGCTGCATCGTGGTGTCACCTTGCTTAGTTGGGGCTGCGGGGGTGATGGGGAGAATGCAGTGGGGGGGAGGAAGGGACAGTGCTGAGGTGTTGCCAGGCTCTTGTAGCTGATGCTGGGTAACAAATCTTCCATAGCACTTGGCAAACAGTAATCTCCATGAAGAAGGAAGAGAGGCAGTGATCTTCTGGGCTGGCTCTCATAAATCGCTTGTAGGATGCAGTGGCACCCATCCCTGTTCCCCTGCTGCTCCTTAATTTATCTCCTGTTTGTGTGCTAAAGCGTAATATTAGTTCAGGGAGCATATCTACAAACTGCCCACCTTTCTGGTTCTCTTTGGCATATTGAAACAGTCAATCACTTCCTACCCATCGCCAACAGCCATGATTTTCATGATGTCTCCACCAAGAATTTCTTCCCCTTCTGTTTCTCTTCACACTGTCAGTGGCATCAGTCCTTTACCATTCTTTTGTGGCTGATTTTTGACTCTTAATTACTGCAACGTCTATTTAAAGCAGTTCTTTATTTTGCCCATGCCATGAGTTAGCTATGTGACATCTCATTCATGAATTATGCAGCCCAAAGTCTAGCAAGCGACGTGTAGCTGCTCTTGTAGTAGTTGGGAGTAGCGTGATGTTTACTTCAGGCAAAACTGTTGTTTCCTCGTGTGTCTGGGTGGGTGGGCAGGTTTGCTGTCTCGTTTCTTACAGAGATGAAGCAGAAACAACATGTTGGGCTACTTGGGAAAGGCTGGAGCATCATTTCAAGTAGTTGAATCGATGAGAATCCCTTAACGCAGTTGATGTTAATCAGTAGCTCTCTAGACTGTGATGAGCAGTAACAAGATTTTATATTGCTGGTTACACTCTTTTAAAAGATTGAGTAACGTTAGCTATGTGGCTACATTGATTTTTAATGGCTTGTTTTTTGAAGCGTAAAAAGAGATTTTGTTTTAATCTACTTAAATCGCTTTTTAAATTTCGGGTTGTTCTTTCTGATAACATTTAAAACCTTTGGGAATTGACCCTGTCGGGCTGCTCCAGACATTTTTATAGCAGTATTAGTTCTTCTTACCTAAAATGACTTTGTGGAGCTCAGCGCCTTAGTTCTGTGCCCCTGCAGTATAATGACCTATGCAGGATTCTTTTATAGGCAGCCAAAATCAGACCGGTTGTCTCTGATCTCCAAACCATTTTCCTCCCACCTCATAAAACTCCTCTCAAAGGCAGTATTTATTGGTGTTTTTTGAAGCCTGACAGGATTTCTTTAGGTGATATTTTCCATTCCTCCAAGCACCTCCAAGTCAGAAATGTTCATCCTTTGCTTGTAGCAAGATTATCTTTATAATTGGACTAATTGACTTTTCCTCCTTCACGAATAAATATCTCTCATCGGCTCCACACAAACGTTTTGTCTCCAGCATGGGTCTTTATTGAGCACGTGGGAAGCATTTGTTGCCTGTGCTTTGATTATCTCTTGATTATCTCTTAATTATATTGGCAGCATACTGTCAAGTGGAAGGTGAATGCTGTGAAGCAGAGGGACAAGGTCTGGGACAACTAAAACGAGCTGCAGCTCTTGAACCCATGGAAAAATGCGAGATCCCTGTGGTTTATCTTTCCATTTAATTGGAGAGATTGGTTTTAGTTGAGAATAGCTGCCAGTGTATCCAATGGGATGGATTTTGCTTGGTAGTTGTTCTAATGGGAGGCTTTGTCTGACTCCAGGCGAGGTGATTTAAGAACTTATTAGAGCAGGTAACTAAAATACGCCGTATTGATTATCACCTATGGCCTTCTGTCTGCAAGTGTTCCTAGGAGAAGAAAAATTGCTTAGTCTATTGATGGTAGCACATGATGGCCACAAGTCATTAAAGAGCTAATGTGTCTGGGGAGTAAATTAGTTTCTTTTGTTTAAGAAACCCATAGGGTGGTAGTTTAACTCACTAGCCTTTCAGAGTGCATAAATCCATATGCTAAAATGAAAAGTGCCTGGAATGTATAGAGAAGGGATAATGGTTTCTTGGGTAGGATGTACCTCTTTCACATTTTTAGAGGTGTTTCAGGAACTCTGGAGATGAAATTCTTTTATTTTAGTTTGCTCCTCTTTCAGTTTGATTTTGAGTGTTTGGAAGCAGATTGGTAGCACACTTCATTTGCACTGCATCTACCACAACAGCTTCCCTTGCCACTGCACGTGGTTTATGTGCTGTTAGTATTACAGCTCACCATACTTCAGCTATTCTATAGCCTAGTGGATAAGTGTAAAAACAGTTAGAAAGAGGGAACATTAAGTGTTGTGCAGTTGATCTGACAGCACTGCTTTATCCATATTCTTGTATGACGTTGCTTATGAGTAACTGCTGATAACTTCTCTTTCCTCTTTCACCTTTTTCTGTAGGCAAGCGTGGGACCTTGCTGTTGATATTTGCCTTTCCCAATTACCTACAATTATAGAGGAAGGAACTGCATTTAGGGTAAGTCACATAATATATTGAAATGTCTCCTTGTTTAACCCATTATTTGAAGCCTCAGCTCAGCACGTCACTTTTTCTTATTGAATCTTGAATTTAATGGTTTATTTTTTTTATTGAAAACTGTAAATTCAGATTCACCTCACTTAAAGAAATATATGTGGAATATTCATATCTAATTATAGCAAGCAGCAAGCATCCTATATTCGAACATGAATTCACCACTGAAGTGTACCCAAATAGATTCTGTAAACAGTTGCCATCTTCATGTAGATAGGAGTGAACTTTCAGAGTTTTCTGGAATGCTTTTGTGATTGAGTTGGTTCAAAATTGGAAAAAAAATCTGCCATAGCCATACATTTTTCTACTTTTTAAAAAGGTGTTCTTAAATTAAATGACTATTTCCACTGAAACGAGCACTAAAAAGAAAAACAGACATCTGCTTTGTGCTTTTCTTCACAACCAGCATTTCTGGTGTGGCTGATTGGGCAGAAGTGTGGGATGTCACTGGGAAACATAGAAAGCCCAGAGGCCAGCAAGAGGAGAACGATCTGTGCATTGCCCCCTGCTCACAGAGCAGCTGGGGAGTGTGGGGGGGTACCTTTACAGCCTTGTAAATGCAACTGGAATAGAACCAATTTTACTCTGACGTTCTTGTATTATATTTATGATACCAAACTTCAAAAAGGCTTTCTGGCAGTGATTGCAGATGGTCTCCAAAGACCCAAGTACAGGAGGACAGCCATTAACTTCCGCAAGGATGGGGGTTGATAAAGATGCCCTTTAATTCTCCCACTCTATGTGCTGTATTTTAAAATGTACACAAATACAACTCTGCCAGCCTGTTCATTTTTATATTGAGTATCTGACAGTATCAGTTCAGTATCTTTATGTTAGACTTGGATACCATCTGTACATCCACGGTCGTGTGAGTTGAAATTTACCAAATTTATGTGTATTCAGGGATGGAAGGAGGCAAATACTTGACTCAAAGGATCAGCACACGTCCTGCCTGGTTAATACTGTGTAGGTCTGTGCCTGTTCTGCAGAGAGAGGACCTGTTGAAGGTCTCCATCAGACACCTAGAGAAATAGTAGGAAACTTAGCTGTTAGTTTAGGAGGAAGTGGAAGGGCTCAGCTTTACACTGTGACAAATGCTTGCAGAAGACAGGCAATTGCACATCTTTGATCTGTTCCTTGTGTTCTAATCAAAGTTTCGCCCTCACACCTCTTGATTTATGCCAGCAGGAAGCGGTGTTTATCAGCAGAGGTTGGCAGCTGCTGGGCAGCAGTAATCTGGGCAACAGTGGTGGTTTGGGGTGGGGAGAGCATTTATGTTCCTGAGGTCAGACCACCATTTCATAACAGGCTGCCCGGTGAGTCACAGCATTACCTGCTGCCAGCCCTCCCTTCCTGCCACCACTGCAGGCTGGGTGCCTGGGCTGGCCTGGATGAAGCAGCTGGTAATCTCTTCAGGGCTAGTTTGTTTCAGCAGCACATTATAAACCACGTGCTCCTGGCTTCTGCTTATTCTCTAGCTGTTCTTTGCTACTCAGACCTGCAAAATATAATAATTTGCTGGAGCCAAGTCTGCAGACTAATGTGGGGAGTGGGCTCCTGGCAGCTCGGAGTAGGCATGGGTTCCTGATCCCACCTCCTCCCTGTCCTGAGCTTTGTTTCCATCTGGGTTTGCGGATGGGGTCAGTGTTCTCTCACACCACTCTGTGCAAAAGGAAGGTTTCCTCCAGCACTGGGGACGCTGCCCTGGCCGGGGATGCTGCTGAGCCCCAGGGCTGTCCAAGAGCATGCCGTGAGCTTTGGGGACTGTGTCACATTATTGACCACTCACCACTGCCGTTAGGAGAGCAGAGAGGTGTTGGATGCACCCAAGCAGCCTCCTGGTACTTCAGTGTCACATCTCCCCAAGTATTCTTTTTATTTCATCAGCCAGTGAACCTGCCTCATCAAAGGAAAGCCATAGCTGCATCGTGCTTTCCAAGTATTTTCTTTTCTCCTGCATGTCTAGCAGTACCACAAGCTAATGTTATAGGCTTTTCCATGGTGCTTTTCACACTAATGTCTAAGCACCAAAGCCCAGCTGAGAGTTATTAGCTGATGCTGGGAGCTCATCCCACCTGATGAACTTCAGAAGGGCGGTGTTAAAGTGTACTGAATGCTGCAGTTCTGCCTGCTACTTCTGTGCTCATTTACCCACGCTACCAGGATATCTCTATTGGTGGATTATCACTAATTAAATGAGTGGATTCAGTACTGTAAGTAAACTTTCCGTTCTTTGTTTGCCTACACAAAGTTCTGCGACTGTGTTCGCTGTGCTGGGCGAAGGCAGCAGTGTGTGCCACGGGAGTGAAAACTGCCTCTGCAGAGCAGATGAAGGCAATTCTGCTGTGGCTGCTTCTCATGTGGAAAGGATTAGCTAGATTTCCCCAAGAGCTTTTATGATATCTTTTCCAGTTTCTCTGCTCTTTCCTTCTTTTTCAAACACATTAGTTAAATGCCAGTATATTTAAAGGAAACTGCATCTGATCAATCTTTGGAAAAAAAAAAAAATTACATTAAAAAGCAAACCAACCAAACATCTGCCAATTACTGTTCTTACAACCAATACACCGTGCGTGAGCCCACAGATGCTAAAATCTAGTTGCTTTACTCGTTTTAGAGCCAAACATGCCATCTGTATTCTTGTTCCAACAGCACAGCCCCTTCTTCGCAGAGCAGCTGACGGCGTTCCAGGTGTGGCTGACGATGGGTGTGGAGAACCGCAACCCCCCGGAGCAGCTGCCCATCGTCCTGCAGGTGAGCAGCCCTGGGTACAGAAATACCTGAGCTCCTCCAGGATTGATGAGGGCTGATGACACGCCTGGTAGATCTGTGCAGATGAGGACAAGGTGCTTTTCTTCCCCCATGCCTTCCCTTTCATTGAGCACAGCTTGCCATAGCTTACTTGTGGCTCTAGCAGTATTGGGCTGTGCTGCCTCGTGTTTTGCTCTGAAGTAGCAAGACTTTTTTGCAGAGTAGCACATCTTTGTTGTTTTCTCCTGTAGCACCTCCTCTTACATCCCAGCCATTTCAGGCAGAGACTTTATCTTTTGCCTGCTTTCACAAGATGAGCATTACTGCAGTGTAAATAGTTTGGAAATAGATTATTTTTCTGTGCTGCTGGTACAGCCTGGAAAGCGTTGCCTTTAATGGGATGCTGAAATTTTGTTGCAAGAACATAGAAACAAGTCTCTGAAGACCATGCCTGGAAGGAACATAGGGTTCTGGTAGACGTTTGCTTAGATGAGATGAAATTCATTTTTAGAAAGCAGAAGTAAATCCAGAGGAAACAACACCTCATTTCAAGTCACCTTTTATCCAAGAGAAATATGGCAGTTGTTCATCTGTTCTTGCCCTCCCCTCTCCACCTGTTTGCATTGACAGAAATACAAACCCTTATTGAGATTGCTGTGGTTTCTTCTCTATCACGCAACAAAATTTAAAGTCTTCCTGTTTAAAGAAATACGATTCCAATCACTTATCCAGAGACCTGTGATTTCTTTCACTAAATGTGAGAAGACTTGCCTTCCCTGTTAGCTGCCAGCTTGTTCTGTGACTGACAGCACCATCAATCATTGTGAGACCGAATCTTAATTTCCCTGAGCCTTCCAAGTCTTGAGAGATCAGCTGGATAAACAAATGTAAGGTTTATCTCGGTCACTGCAATAGGAGAAGGCAGGCTTCTGCTCCAGCACCAACTTTGCTGCTTTCCAGTGAATTATTTGGCACCGGAGGGCTCTGCAGCAGCTTAACCTTGCAGTGGAATTGAGAGGTCATCTGGCAAAGGAATCTGCTTTCTTTCCTGGAGCAAAAATGAGCTAGGACAATGTAATTATTCTTTTAATTAAGGTATATGTAGTTGTAGAGTGGAATAAGATGACTTGTTAACAGGTTTGAGATGCTTTGAAGCAGAGTGACTGCTTAAGAGAAGAGAGGAATTGTTTCACACCTCTTGTTGAATGTCTTTTTTGCTTTGAGCCCCTGGGAGCACTTATGCTGTGCTGCTGCAGCCTGAGGTTGATTCTGTTTTCCCATTTTAGATGTGCCACCAGAGAAAGATGGTGTTTGAGTGCCAGGGGCACGGTGCCAGCCATGTAAAGCTTGGCATTGTGATGGACAGGGAAACCACTCTTTTGTACATGGCCTTCATTGACTTCAAGAAATTCCAAATTGCATTTCAGGTTTGTGCTGTGCATGAGGCAGATTGGACACAGGTGACCTCCTGGTGCAGGGACAGAGAAATTATCAAAGGCAGAAGTTAGCAGCTGCAGATCCTGGCGGAGGTGCCTCCTGCCATGGGGTGCTGGTGCACGTGGCCAAGGCTATGCTCACCCACTGCAAGCCCTGGAGAGCTGCTGTTGCAGTCCTCTTCTTCCCTCTGTGTTTGTTAGGGAATTCCTAGTCATGGAGGGATGTCATGCAGCCCTGAGCACACAGTGGCACAGCGTAGCAACTTAATTTCACTCTGAGTTTGTAAATTGTGCATAGAGTCCCCACATCCTCATCCAAGTCTCCAGTGTTTGTGTCAGTTGTGGCCTCAGTTTATTGTTCAAATCAGATTGGGAAGTGTGAAGACAAAAACCTGAGAGTCAGTTTTTGTTTCTGAGAATAATGAAACAGAGCCTTTGAAATAAGACAGAATTTGGGTTGGCTAAAGAGTCTTGTGGGAAGTCAGTGCAGTCAAGATGTGGTTTTGTATCTTCACTTGGAAATTCTTTTCAATCACATCCATTTGTTTCCAGCTACAGCAAAACGTATGGCCTTCCTTGTTTGTTTTTTATGAAGGTCAGATAACAGAAGCATTGCCAAATCTCTCTGCCCCCTGTGTCTGTAAGCACCCCGCACCTAACGTGCTCCTTTCTGTTGTTTCAGCTCTGCCCCAGCTTCCACCATGCCCTGGTTTCTCTTGCTGTTTTAATCTCAAACATCTGGCCCTGTTATTCCTGTGCTGGGCATCTTTAAAGCACATGGTTAATCGCGCCAAGTTCTGTATTAAGTTTATGGAATAGGTTGGTGCCAAGTA
This sequence comes from Tragopan temminckii, assembly GCA_028571105.1. Taxonomy (NCBI): domain Eukaryota; kingdom Metazoa; phylum Chordata; class Aves; order Galliformes; family Phasianidae; genus Tragopan; species Tragopan temminckii. Next base: position 4,148,603 of record JAOWBP010004377.1, read on the forward strand.
GGGCAGGATGACCAAAATGCTTTCTCTTATGACCTGTCTTGGGATCTGAGCAAGGATATTCAGACACGAAGCAATTAGGGGGATTAATACACCCTCCCATGTAGCTGTCGTTTTCCTCTGGACTTTCTCTGCACAACTTTAGTGTCAGTTGTCCATGGTATGAGGTCTACACCAAGTAATTTAGTTATTCTTCCGTATTAAACATGAAAAATAATTTAATTTGCATATGCATTGTGGAAAGAAACATTGAGACAGGGATGGAACTGGGGAGCTAAATCAGCGAGTCGCCTTCCCTGAGATCCGTGCTGAGGGATGGTGCTCAATT
>JAOWBP010004377.1:4149027-4175479 GCA_028571105.1 Tragopan temminckii
TGAAAGAAGCAGTTTGGTGTTCATTGACTAAGTGAGGAGAAAAGAGATGAAGGTGAAAGGGCAGCAGGCAGGAAGGGGGGCTGGGGAGGCCTAGTGGGGAGGGCTCACTGCGATGGGGTCCTGTGAAGCTCACCCTCTTTGGCCACTATGTGCACTGCTCTCACTTTGGGTTTCTTTCTCATGCTGGCTTTCTGCTCCAGAACCCCCGTCAGGCTGCAGGGTTTCCTTCCTGTCTTTTTCCCTTCTCGGTGTGAATAGTGTTGTTCTGCTCCACTTTCTGCTTTCTTTATAAATTATACATTTGTGTGGCTCTAGCTTTTTCTATGAGTGTGCATTTTGGGCTTTTTTCCTGCTGTTCTGAATGGTAATGAGCACCCTGGGGAAGCAGGGCTGCAGGTGGCTGTGCTCCACCAGGTGCAGCACTTTGCCTGTGCTTCTTTGGTGCTGGGACACAGCTTTAGGTACTGGGATGAAGGAGTTTAGAGAAGAGAACGAAGCACTAAAATAATCCTTTTCAAGTTATATTTTTAACCTGCTATAGTGTTTAGTAATTGGTTCAATGCAGCTTTTTGCTCAGAGTTCAGGTATCAGTGGGTACCTTAGCTGCTGTGTGTGCAGCAATCTCATTGACTGAGGAACACAGCTGCAAATTGATCACGATGTGGTTTATCCCCTTTTATTTTGCCATAAGTATCCAAAAGAGCACAAAATCTGGATGATTATGATGACTTGAGAGGAAGTTACTAAGACAGAGTTTGCCCTGAATTGCCCATATCATTGTGTGTAACCATCAGATATCCAATGGCTTCCTTGGTCATTGGGTGTTTCTCCTTTTATTGGTTTTGGCTTTAATATCAGAAGGGATATAATATGTTCTAATATTGATCAGTGACCTTGAATGGCACATTCACATGTTTTAATAACGTATTTCCATTGAGCAGGGACTGTTTAAGATGTGTAGAAGAAATCCAATGACATCCATTTCCATGCTGTATTAAAGATATAATATGTAAAAATAGTAATGTAAAAACTAAGTACTATTCTTGTAGAGTGAGTACTGTTCTATTAAAACAGCATTCTACTGCTCTATTAAAAAATGAAAAATGTAATCAGCCTTGCCTTGCTTCAGGTAGTCCATGTTAAAGAGCAGATAACAAAGCATAGCTGAAACTTCAGAATTTATAGTAGAGGTAAAATTTCAACCCAAAAATGGATCAGTTTCCATGCTAAGTGAACATTTTATTGTCTTTCCAGATGAAGACTGTTAGCGTTGCCTTAGTTTTGTGCCTAAACGTCGGCGTGGACCCTCCTGATGTGGTGAAGACCACTCCGTGTGCCCGCCTGGAGTGCTGGATAGGTAGGTTGAGAGCTGCTGAATTCCAGGAAACTTTTGGCCTAACAGATACTGAGGTATCACTTGTATGGTCATCTCAAAGTTGTGTGCTTCCTGAACTTGAACTGGGGTGAGCTGAAGGAAGTCTGGTGGATGATTTGTATGTGTCCATCAGTAACTGCTGCCATAGATCATCTTTTCTGCTTTATTTTAAAATGAGATATCATGGAGAAGGAAGATTAAGTTGCTAATTAGCTACTTACATTTTTTTAAATTGCTGTAGATTTATAAGTATCTAAGGAAATTTCAGAGCAGTTACATCTTTAGAGTACTCTGCTCTGCAAAGGTTTAAAATCAGAAGATTTCAGAAGAGCTGGAACTATTCCCAAGAATGTCTTTCAGCAGTGCCGACACATGGACTTTTTATTTTGATGCAGTGTTGGGTAACTTCCTAATTCTTTGTTAGGAAGCAAAAAGTTTCCTTGGTTCTAACACTGTCTGATTTTCAAGATGAGGTAAGTCTGAAATAGCATTAAAGAGGAAATACCTCGTGTAAGAAAATGAAGATATTTGGATTTCATATAGGAATAGGAAATATCCAGTCTTTAGCAAGTGACACACACAGCCCCATAATCCTACTTCTTGAGGTGCATAATAGGCTGCAGTAGCAAATTTATCATTGTACAAAATAAACTTATTGAAAAAAACAAAACCAGAAACCGAAAAACTTTCAGAACATCTCATTTCTAACTTGCTTTATGAATCTGCAGTGTCTCATTTTGTTTTTTTTTAACCAAAAAATGCTGATGACTTTATAGCAATTAAAAAACCATGAGCATGCACTAACAAATACGTCTAGTCAGTGAAGAGAACAGCTCCTCATTTCTCACTTATACATGGGTAGAGAGCAAAGAGAATGAGGAGTATTGCAGAGTCATTAAAATAAAGTTATTAGTGCTTATCATCAACAAAGAGAATTTTGAATGCAGTTTTTTAATTACATTTTTAGTGTATATCTGCACAAGTATTCATTTCCATTGCTGCTTCCTTCAGAAACTTAAAGCTGTGTAATCTGCAAAAATATCCCTGTTTTCTCTTCTGTATATCAGTCTTAAGAGAAGCTAATGGTGTGTATTTTGGAAGCATAATGTCTCTGCCAGATGTAGAAAACAGTGTGGAAAGCATTTTGGGGCCATTGCTGTTACTAAAGGCTGAGCCGCGATCACCAGCCTGTGCACTCTTCTAACAAATGGCCATCAGCATCTCTGCCAGAAGCCAGCTGCAGCTCCTACTGTGCTTCCAGATGTGCCTTGGAACAACAGGAGTGTTGTGGTTCCCTCCAGAGCTCGGCCATGGCTAGTGTTGTGCAGGGCTGGTGCTGCCAGAGGCTTGGGGAGCTCTGTGCTGAGCTCAGCCTCGGCACCTTCAGCCTCCTGCACTGCCTGCGTGGGCAGTGTTCATTGCTCTGAAGGCCCTCCCAAGTCCACCAAACTGTTGTTCAGCTCAATGGCATCTGCTTGAAACTTGCCTTAAATATCAAGGGCACTGTCACGGTTCAGAGTGCCGGAGTTTGCTGCGATACGTGGAGATGAGTGCTGAAACTGCAAGGTCTGCAGAGAGGATTGAAGTGTTTGTTCTGTTCTGGTGGTGCTTCTGGAGCAGCAGCTGCAGCTAAGCTGAAAGAAGTGTGCATCTTGAGCAGAAAACTGACTGCTTGTGTTTGTTTTCTGTCTGGCAAAATGCAGATGATATGTTACCTCAAATCGTTCTGCAGAAGAATACTGTATTTCAAATAAAATCCTGGGTTTAATGCATGTAGGAAATTCTGCTTTCATCGTACCTGGTTGTGTTTTGCTTTTAATGGTATGAGATAGAATATTCATAAAGATGATATTAAAAATGTCATTGATTCAGTTAATTGCTTTTAAAATAATTTGTATTAAATTGCAAAGTATTAGCTTCTAGATTTTTGGGAACTTGTTAAGTGTCAATTATATGGCCATGATTTTTGAATGAAGCACATAGGCTGATATTTTACTCGCTATGGATAGTAGTAATTATCTGGTGATAAAATTAACTTCTTAAAATGGTTAAATATTTGATGATTTTTTTCTTGATAAATGCAAAATCGTGCTTCATTCACTATCATTGCTTCCTGCTTCAGATGTTACACACCATTTGTGATTTTTATGTAAGCTGCTTCAATTGTGGTCATTATTTACTACAGAAACTTCCTGTCAATATTAACAGCAACAAGTGTTAAGCCTCGCTTCTCTTTCAAAACGGTTGTATTGATTACCTTTGTGAGACCTTCTTCCACGTTTGACAGGCTCTAGTGGTTTTTAATTTGTATTTGAGTGAAGAATTTGGGAATAATTTGGGTCTCCCAGGTTATAGATCTGAATTTTACAAAATCGTAACGTGCTGTTGCTAAAGGCTTAAATGCTTATAGAAGTGGAAATGATTTTTGTCTTGAGTGATTCAGCCGTGGTCAAAAAGATTCATTTGCATTTTATTTCCTAGATCCTCTGTCAATGGGTCCTCAGAAAGCTCTGGAAACTATTGGTGCGAATTTGCAGAAGCAGTATGAAAACTGGCAGCCAAGAGTAAGTATTCCTGGGGCTTCCCCTGTGAGCTGCAGGCGTGGTGCTCCTCCAGGGCTGGTGTTCAGCTCATATTGAATCCGAGCTGCATACCTGCATGGTGTCTGGCAGCAGTGGTTGCTGCCATCATCCATCCATGTGAATAAATTCTTGCAGGCTGTCAAACTATCCTGTTTTCTAGCTGTGGCTCTCTTGTCTAGTGCTTAATTCAGTCATGTCTGGGATATTTGTTTCAAGTACTGCGTTCTACAGCTGAATTCTTAATTTATGTTCTTGATTTTTTGAGATGTTCTCTGATCTTTCATTCTGAGTTTGTGGTTTCCTCTGTAATAAAAATGTGTTTGCCCACACAGCTACTTCAGAAGTGTGTGTCCCAGTGCTCATCAGCACTGTTCCAAACTTGGTGATTGGAGAAAATCAATGTGGTGCAGTTAGTAGTGGAGGAAGGCTTTTGGTTTTGGTGACTTCAAAGCTTTGTTAATGTCTAATTCAAACTATACTGAATTAGTACAGTGTGTATATAAGCTTTCGTAGAATGTGGGTTTAAGTTTTCAAAAGTGAGTGTTCTGAATAGTAATGTAAATAAGAAGTTAAAGGTGGCAGTGCTGGCTGTTTGTTTCCTGTTTGTAACAGCTCCATCTTGCTTTTGGGGGAAGTGCAGTGCTTCTGGGTGCTTCAGTGTGCATGGTTTTGTGTGTCTCTGCAAATAAACTACACAGAGGTCTCCAGAAGGAAATGCTATGTCTGCAGCATGCTTCAAATGGGTACAGGAATCAAGCTGTAGCATCGTGTTCATAATTAATATTCCCCAGTATGTTTCTGTCCTTATCTGTATGCTGTAGGCAGTTGGGATCAGAATATTCATCTTCAAAGTACCTCGACTATTGACTACTAAAGCATAAACTTATGATTATAAACAAATAAGATGTAACCCAAACAGAAATAATAACTCCGTTGAATGAGCTTGCCTGTAGATTTGCCTTTTCCCTTATGGAGCAGCACTAATTCTAAGATCTTCATTTTAAGGAGGTATGGATCTTTTAAGGGGACACTGTTGGATCTCTTCTTGTTTTCTTTCCCCACGTTTTCATTCCTTCATAAAGGACCAGTACTTGTGGATAAAAGACAAATGGCTTTGGCGTTATCTTTGCAGTGGTAAACAGTTTTTTTCTTTGCTAGGCACTGGGAATGTTTTTCACCAAAAAGGGTGGTTGGGCTGTGTGTGGTTTTGAAGAATGCTGGATGGTTCTTTGTTGAATGCACCGAGTCCCTCCTCTGCTTTTTAACTCAAACTTAATGGAATAATAATGTATTCTAAGCATCTGAACACAAATAATTGTAGTTCGGACTCTTTACCTCTTACCTGTGTTGGATACTTCTCTGCCCCCTTATTCAGGGGTGCCCAAGTAGAACTGGATTTATCTTTCATTAGCAGCTCATTACCTGAAGGAGACCTGCTGTATTAAGCAGTGAAATGCTTACATTACCAAATCTTTGGGTAATCTGCTACAGAACACTTCAGATGTGAATGTTCAGTGGGTATGCTATTTTTCTGAAGTGTTGTGTGTGTTTATGTAAGAAGGGTTACTCTTGAAGCAAAATATGTTGTGTGTTTAAGGCAGGAGAATTTCCTTTTGCATTTTTCCTTTTGGCGCATCGGCAATTTTTTTTTCCATCTCTCTCTGCCAGCCCAGAGATTTGGCAGCAAACACAAAGAGCGTCTGAAACCAAATAGGAAGAGTAAAATATCTCAATGCAAAGGTGACAACAAAGCTCTCTCTGCTCCTCAGCACCGCAGTCCATATTAGTGAGGAAGGAGGGCCGGGCTCCTGGAAGCAGCAGGCACACACTGTGTGGGCTGAGCTCACGCTGCCTCGTAGAGTTTGCACAAAACACGAGGCAATTACCCGGCTTGGATGTTTGTGTGCAAGGTGCCTGCTTCTTAAGAGTAAATCACAGCCCTTTGAAACATTGCAAAGCTAAACACGTACCGTTTTATTGCACTCTACAGGGCTCTTGAGTTTTCTGCAGTAATAAAGAGAAGTTGATGTGCCATCTGCAATAAAACAATAGGAACATTATTGAATTTCCTAGACCTTTCATATAAATACTAATACAGCTAGTTTTGTCTATTTCTCAGTGTTTTGGAATGGCAGAAGAATTGATGGAAAGGAGACAGTTTTGGGAAAACTAGGTGTGTTACTGGTTTGTTACTGTGGGTCCTTAAGCCAAGAAGTGCCTGTCATTGATATCTTAGTGTGAATGCACAAATAGTGCTAACTGCTGGTAAATGCATCGTGTCAGTCCTTCCAGGACTGTTCCTATAATAGATGTTGTGTGTGAGAAGTCCTCTAACGTTGCTACCAGTGCAGCCCTTGTCTGCTTGTAACTGCAAGATGTTGTTTGAATAAATGCCTGTACTTGTTGCATACAAATAGTTTAGGTGGAAAAGCCTCAAAAGGGACAAGGATGAAAAGTCTTTGTTTCTGGGAGCTCCCGGGCTGCACAGCTGATACATATTTCCCTTCAGGTCTTATCGAGCCCCTTTCTAAATAATTTATCAGCTTGCCATGGCTTGAAGTATTTCTGCTGATTAAATTTAAGGCTTTGCTTTATTGTTGTGTAGCTACATAAATTTGTGTGCTGCAGGAGTAAAAAAACACTTCAGACATTCTTTTATCTGCAAAATACTGCAGTTAAACAATGTTCAGTCACCTCACCGCTATTCTCAAATGAAAATTTGAACGGGGGAAGGACGCAGCAGATGACAAAGGTGCAGACACACGGCGACGAATTCATCTCTACAGAATTTTTCTGAACAAGTTAGAGCTCTTGCAATTCAGTACGGAGATAATTCAGGTGCCAGTGAATGAGTGGAAAGAAAAATAGACAGCCCTTCTCCTGTTATTACCACGTGCCGGGGGTTTTGACTCCTGCTGGGCGCTGAAGGGGTTAAACGTGAGGGTAATCTGGAAAGCAGGCTCAATTAAGGGGATAAATGGGGTTGCTTAAGCAGCTGAGAATGAAAGGAGAAAAAGGCAGTGAAAGTGAAGAGCTGGGACCCCATAGTGCAGGTCTGGGAAATCGTCCTTGTGATGGCAGTGCTTGAGGGAATATGCAGCTTGCTGGGGTAGGGGAGGCTGGAGGAGCTGGGCAGAAGCAGGGCTCCGGTTGTGGGACCTAAGTGACAGACTTGGGCCTGCAGCATCAGGAGAGCACCATGATAAAGGAGAGCCCTTAGCCGGGATAATGCTTTGTGTCACTTTAATTGCCTGCAATAAAGTACTTGTGGAGTTTCTTTTGGAGATTCATGTGCTCAGTGTTTAGATAAGAAATTGATCACACTGGAATGGTACTTCTCTGCTTCTGGTTTTCTTCTGTTACCGTTTGCAGAATGTTGCCTGTGTCAGGTGCAGCATAGCAGTGAGTAACTCGCAGGAACAGTTTGCTAGTACTGGCAGTGAGAAATGGGTATTTTCCACATTGTTTACAGCTTTAATTTTGGCAATATCTCAAGTTACACCATTCCAAAGGAAGGAACTTTCCTTAGTTAAAAGTCAACAGTGTTTGTTTACAAATAGAAAAAACAAACTGAATTGAGAGTGCTGCTGCAGTGAGATGCTTTGTGGAGATGAGCAGCTAGCGTGGATCTTCACGAGCAGAAGCAACTGTTGCATAAGTCCCAATTCACATCCATTTATCAGCACTTGAAGAACTCGAGTCCTCTGCTGTGATACTGTACAGAGGACGGAGAGGAGGAGGGTGCGCAGTTGAGCACTGTTGCTGCCCTGCACAGCACCTGAGCAGTGGTTGGAATGTTCTTCTCTGTGTTCTCTGGGCTGCAGCTCTCAGAGCTGGGATGCAGTACTTCTGTATGAAAGCACCAATTGCCCCTTGTCAAATATGAGGTTGACCTGTGATTTCTGGCTTCAGTCTTAGATGCCAGACGTTGTTTTTCTTTTTTTTTTTTTTTCCCCTCCTTGTAATGGACATCTCATTTCTTGGCTTCTGGCCTTCCACAGAAATGAGTTTCCTTGGTTTCCATTCCTGTGTATTCACCTTCATATGAGAATGGGGCTGTGTAGCCCAAGGCAGAATTGTAGGTTGAGTGATGCACAGTTCGCATAATTCAGGATCTGGTATAAAGTAGTCTGGAGAATATGCTCATTAAATTTGCATGAAATTACAGCTTTTTTTTTTGCTTTTTTTTTTTTTTTTGTCAGCTATGGCTTCTGACCGCTTTCTTTATTTCAAAACTGCCTGGAAAATTTTGCCTTTCTCTCATCACGGCCTGTAGTTTGACACCTGTGATTTCTGCTAGTCCAAATGAATTCCAATCGCCCTCCTATACCAGATGTTTTTTGCATGTGATAGAAACTTTCCCAGTTCTACCATTGGCAGGTTAAAAACAAACAAACAAAAAACAGTTTGTGAGTTTCCTGAACGAAAGCTATCTCATAGATGCTTACCTTCCTCCATTACTTGTGAAGTGCATTAACACTGGAGGCACAGGGCTTGCCTCATTTAAAACCAGCATTTTACATTTTTGTGAAACCTTTCTTTTCCTGAAGGTTTTTGCCACCTGGGGGTCTTTACTCAGCTAGTGGTGAGACAGCTGAGAAGCGGATGGTTGTGACTCCCATGGGTGTGCTTTGCTAAGGCTTAATTTCCTTGTAATGGCACTACAGCAGCACAGAAGAGCTGTGCTGTGGAGGAAGGCTGTGGAGCAAGGCTTTGGTGCTGGGCCCTGGGAGATCTGGGGCATGGAGCCCTTTGAGCTGCTCTGAGATCCAGCTGACTGGTTCTGCTGGGACCTTGCTTTTGTGTGGGAACCTCTATTTCAAGCTGAAGGTCGAGTGTGCTGTGGAATTTGGGATTTTTACTTCCTCTGATAAGTCACTTAATGGAGTGTGACAGGTTTGTACCACTCAGAGATGTAACGCAGTGAGATCTGTTGTTTGTTGTCTGTGCAGCATCTGTTCCCCACTCACCTTCCTGTCCTTTCAGGCCAGCAGCTCTGGGACTTCTCTACTTCCCCTGTGACAAGCAGCACCAGCAAAGCCTTGAAAGAGCTTGAAACACTGCATCCCAAATAATTTTTTTATTCTTCCAACCACCTGCCTACATAAAACAAAGGAAGAGTCTGTCAATTGCAGTATTGATTTTTCTGATTCGGGTGCTACATTCTTGTCTCTATTTTTCTTCTTTCCATTTCCTCTTTTTTGCAAAGACGCTCATCTTCTCTAATGCTGTATTTTAATTGTCTAAAGGCATTCTTGTTAGTATTTCCTTATTGCTCCACCTGAATGGAACTCACTGGAGTGAAGAAGAAAAGAAAATCCCTTGTAGGGGAAGGACTAAGAGAGATCAGAAAGGCAAGATTAGAAATGCTTCTAGGAATCATTTTTAGGGGGCTGGGAGCAGGGTGGCTGAAAAGCAGGGGTTGATATTTGAGAATTCCTGCATCTGTAGCATCCCTAGTCACTGGGGCAATGTAAATGACTGGTATGGGCACTGTCACACAGCAAATTTCCTTCTGTTCCTTATGCAGTTCTCTTATCAACGTTGTGCTGCTTGTATTAGAGTCACTTGTTGGGCAGACAGCAACATATCTAAACTGCTTAGTCTGGCAGATCTAGGAATGTTTTAGTGTTTCCATCCCGTTTAATTTATTTTCTTGTACCTTTTTCTCACTCAGTTCAAAGAGGTGATGTGATAGAGGAGGAGCTTCTGCAGCAATCTTGTGTTGGAATGGTAGGAGAACACTGGCCTGAGGGAACTGAGAAAGTCGTTAGTCATCACCAGTAGGCAAACCTTTCCCTTTTTAGTGTAGCAATAATAGAAATGTTAGTTAAGCTGTGGCTATAAAAGCTGTGGCTATATATCTTTTTTTTTTTTTTTCCCTGTTTGTGTTGGTTTGAGACTCTTGGCAATGTTTATGTCCAGTTGTGCTCAATTATGCAGGTTTTCAAATAAATTTTTTCTCCTTTTTTCCCCCTCAATCTAATATCACATGGTGTGTGTTGCCTCTTGCAGCTTGCATCCACCAATGAGTGATAGTCTCAGAGGAAATATCTCATACAATGCAGAGAAATTACTTTTTTTTTTTTTTTTTTGGTGGCACATCTTCAAGGGAACAGTGACTCTTTCCTGATCAAACAAAGCCTCTTCCTTCTCCCTTCTATTCTGCTTCCCAACAGGTTTGTCTTAATTTCAAAGGAAGTGCAGCCAAGAGAGAAGATGATCACTTTAAGCCTCAACCTTCTTGTGCGTGTTTTCTGTTGTTGATGCTGTTGTTTCCCTCATTAGATATCTTTGGGCTTTGATACGGTTTCTGAGGTTTCATTCCTTGCATTGCTTCCTTCTGCCTAATTAATTGCTAAGTTGCCTGCTGCACATCAAAGGTTGAGCATTTCCTAAAGAGTAACTAGTTAAGCATGAAAACTAATTGGACACATGACCTAATTATTGGTCTCTCTGTGAGTCATCCTTTTCCTTTATTTCTGTCAGATTTTTCTTTTAAAACAACAACAAATACTAATTGCTTCTGCGGAAGAAATATTACAGAGTTGCAAAAGGGAAAGTGGAAAAAATGTGTTCTTGGTCTCCTTACCCTGGAGATGTAGAAATGTGTTTTTAGAGGAAAAAAAGGGAAAAACCCAACAACGTTGTGACCTTGTTTAACAAAATTCAGTTTTCCTATGAGGACTACGTTTGCTGTTCTTGTTTCCCAACAGCCTCTTGCATTTGGCAGCTATTTCAGGCTCTGTAAAACATTGCTGTATCAATCCTTTGCTGTCTTGTTAAAGATCAACTGTCTTCAGCACAAACTGGCTTTTTTTTTTTTCTTCTGGGAAAAAAAAAGTTCCTCCTAGAAGAGGGGTCAAGAAGTATAAGTGCCAAAAGCAATTATTCCTGTTCTTATTCCATCTGAGAAACTGTTGTGCTATCACAGTGAGTTTGATGTTAGCCCTGTGCTGCTTTTGTGAAGTATCAGAGAAGAACAAGTAGTTCAGCCAGAAAAAAAAAAGAAATTGGGAGCGTAATCGATAGAGAATGGCACTTTCCTGTGTCTTGTGAATGTGGAGAAAACTGGGGCACATCCTAGTAAGCAAAGATGCTGGAAGGACAGGCAGTTGGGCTAGGTGGTCTTCAAAGGCTCCTTCCAACTGAACTGTTCTTCTGGGGGGAAAAGAAAGAGGCCCAAGGTAGAAACAACAGGTATAACAGCTATGGGCTGGCGTGAAGGTGCTTGTTCTGAAGCTGTAAAGACAAAGCAGTTGCATTAAGCTGTTTTGGGATCTGAACTATTAATGCATTGCAGATCAGCAGTGATCTGGCATTCTGGAGCTAAGTCAACAAACTTGCAAAATCAAGTTAAGTGGGAAAATCCTCTGGGTCTTGCTGAAATCTGCAGGCACTGCAGGCAGCAGTGACCTTGGAGGGAGGAGTTGGGCAGCGGCTTCCCCTGTGCTCTAAGTCTTGAAAGGTAGGTTTGAATCATAATGAAAAGGACTTTTAACTTGCAAGCAAACATACTTCTTGCATTTTATTATCAGAGTGATGCGCTAATGTGACAGCTTAAGTTAGAAGAGCTGTCTGAAAGCAGCAGATTTTAGAGTCATTAAAGTGCTCAGGCAGCTGCTGGATGCTGATCCCTGCCTCAGGTGTGCTCTGCCTCTGACCTGCTTTTCCTTTACTGTACCACCCAGCACCTGAGCTCCTCTTAGTTTTGAGATCCTTTATTTCAACACAAGAGCTCAGTGACTGCTTTTTCTTGCTCTACTTTCCACTTTTTCCTTTCTACTATTGTCTTCTGACAATAAGATCCATCCTGATGCTGTATGCCTCCTCTCTGCTTTGTTTTGTATTTTTCCTCACCAAAATGAGGCCAGAATTGGCAGAGAAGCAAGATTTTTGTGTTCTAGAGCGCTTCCATACAACCATTGTACTCTTAATGTCTGTCGCAAGATGCAAAGAAAGACCTGATATTAGAAAGGCTTCTTGACAGAGATAAGCAGCTCTGCCTGCTCAAATCTGATTAACGTTTTTCTGTAATTACCACCCAGCCTCCGTGTGACCTATTTAAAAATACCTTGTCTTTGTGTTTGGTGGGGAGGAGCAACCTGCAGGGCCATGGCACTGCCCAGTGCTGCTTTCCCATGCAGTGCCACTGGACGAGGATTCATCTCTGCAAACCTGGGCACGTGAATGGCACTTTACTGGGCAGCTTAAGCTGTGTTCTGCACAGACAGCAGAGCTCTGCGCAAACTGGCGTTAAGAGAAAGCGCTTTGCATTTTCTTTCTGCTCACATCTCTGACCAATGAGAGAAGCCTGAAATACTATAATTTCACTCTTACTAATTTAAAAGCGTAGAGCTCTGAACGTTTGCTTTTTTTTTCCTCTCCTGATCCATTAAGACGTTCCTTAATCTGAATGCCATTTTGTGAAACAATTGTTTTTTTTTTTTTAATCAGAGGAAGACCTGAAATGTCTAGGTAATTATTTAGCATTGATATGAACTCCTATCCCAGTATCACTCTAGGTTAAGTAGTATGTCCTGCTGAGGACATGCACGTGGGCCAGATATTGAGCCGGCAGTCTGAGGCTTCACTTCCACATCGGGCTGTGGTCCTGCAGCTGGGTCCCACCAGGCTCTCTGTTTGTCTTTAACAAGAAGACACAGAGCCTGAAACTTTAAAGAGCTCTTAAAATAGATGTTATAAAGAAGGAATAGTACTAAAATGACACTGTTGCTGAGGAGCTGTGTTGACTAAGTCGGTTTTAAAGATGTGTCCTGGTCTGTACTTAAAATCCTGTTAGCGTACTTTGTGATGTGACCTGTCAAAGCCATCAAATAACCATCAGACTGAGGAAGGGGATCTGGTATTGAAAAGCAGTGAAGTTCTTTTACCCGTTCCTGTTGTTTATAAATGCACGATTAGGTACATAGCCACCTTGGAATGTTTCTTTTGAATAGGTTGGGAGGTCTCCTTACAATACAGTATGGGCTGATGGGTGAAATTTGGGCATGTCCTGGATCAGCCCTGTAGCACACAGCATCTTGTGGTTGCTGAGGAACACACCTGTCTTCCAAATCTGCTGCAGCAGATGTTCGAGGTTAGCACTCCTGGTTTTTGTCTTCCCTGTCAACATTGGTTCTTCTTAACAGACGGCTCAAAGGTATTTTTTTGGGAGGTATTTTTTGGGAAGTATTGTTGAATACTGAATCCACACAGTGAGGATTAGGCACTTTAGAATTCATCTCACATTGGACTTAAAAGCAAGGTCAAAGACTCTGCAGAGGAAAGGTAAAGTCACTGCGCTGCTGACTACAGTCAGGTGAATAAATGTTCCACCCTCCCAGCTTAGCTCTAGTAATGCATTTTGTCCTGGACATCCAGCAAATTAAGCTGTTTAAGTCTTGGCTGCTTGTGAATATATTATCATGTAGGAGATGAGATGGGTTTTTGAAATGCAGCCGGATGCCTACAGAGGACTTGCCTACGACTTCCAAGAGCCTTTCTTGTGCTTGGTTTAGATCGTAAACTGAAGCATCCATAAGCAGAAGTATTTCTTCATTGTAGTTAATATTTTTTCAAGCTATCGGTAACTGGTAATCAGACGTTTTTGATGGCCTGGACAGTTTACCAAACAGTTTGAAGCACGCTTGTTGTAGCTGTAGCCTTCCTGGGCTCGGGGCAGGCTGGGGGCAGCCCTATGGGATCTGTGCCTTGCTCGGGTTTTGCTGCTGAAATCCAGAAAAGAGCAGCAGTGTCGGGGCAGTGCTCCCTTTGGTTCTGCTTCTCCTGAAGGAATTATTTTCCATGTAGATTGTTTATTTTGTTGGTGCAAAAATAAGAGTATTTTTGTACACTTCACAGTTTGTCTACTTTTTGATGTGTTTTCAAAGCCCGTGTAATTTCAGGATCCTAAATCTTTCTTTGATATGAGGAAAAATGTGTTTTAGTAAGTATTAAAATTAAATGGCTGTAAATCACAGGACTGGGATATTAATCACAGTTTTGAAGTAACCAAAGAGCAAAGTACTTTCTCTAGGAATGAAGGATGTCGCTTCTCACTAAAGCAGTTTTAACATCAGAAGACCTGGAAGGAGGCCAACATGCTGTCAGGGAGAAGAACGAGCGTCGAAATTAAGAGATCACAGAGCCCATAGTAATGAAGTTAATTTTAAGGAAATTAATGAATGGAAAACAACTAGTAGCGCAAGTTGTTAAGAGCATGAGCTGCTTGTTAGTGTGCTTGGAGAGAATTTGGGAAAGAAGCCCCTTGGGGAAGGGGACTTGGGGTGAGTTCCTTGGGGGCGGTGGGGATGCTCAGTGCTGGGGTTGAGCTCAGTGTGTTGGGATGCGGTGTTGGTGTTGCGTGGTGCCAAACATCCCTTGCAATGTCTCAGAGACCTCACTCCTGGAGACAAGAAGTGCTTCTCACCCTCCCGTCTGCTTTTAAGCAAGTCTTTGTACAGGGACTTCTCTGCAGATGCTGTGCTGTGCCCAGCATTGAGCTGGGGCTGCCACCTGGTCGCCAGGTCCGTGCCGCAAGCATGTGGAGCACACGTGACGTGGATATACATAGCAGTTATTAGCTCTATTTCTGTCGGTGGCACGGAGAGTGGTTTTTCTTCAGGCTTATCTGCTGAAAAGGTATGCTGTCCTTATGAACACTTTTTCATGCAAATCTTTTAATAAGCCTTTAGAAAGGCTGATGGTAACAAAATGTTCCCAACCCATCGCTGTGAAAGCGCCGTGCTATTGCAGATTTGGGCTCACCTTGCCTTTTTTGGGGGGGGTTCTCTTGAGCCACTTTGTTGTCCTGCATTGTGAATGTGCTGGTTACCACACTGCAGTATTCATACCCTAATGCTGATGCCTAAAGCGATGCTGAAAGCTTACAATTGCTTTTTCTTATACCATCATTCAGGATCAGACTTTAATATACTGGCCAATGAATTAAAAAGGACTGATTTTTTTTTTTTATTTAGCTGTTTGATTCTACTGTTACAGGACAAGAACAGTATTTATCAAGAGCTTTTATTTACCACTTGTTATATTAACAGTTTTTTAGGCACTCATAATTGTACTGTATATGTGTATATGGTATAATCAGCCTTTACAAACTCTCTTTGTATCTTAAGGCTTACAGAACTGCCAGCACTTGGCATGGCACAAAGGGTTTGGTTTTTCAGTTTCTTGTGTATCATTGTATTCAACACTGATAATTGTGCCTAAACACAGTAAGTGTGCATGCACTGCTGCTCCTTCCTTGTTCTCTAATAGAAATATAGAAGAGAAACATTGGGGCACAGGTGAAGATGCTTTGAATTCATTAGCTGGTATGGTGCACATATATTGTGATTGTCTTCTTGATGAATAGGCCTTCAATAGTTTTTCTTTTTTTTAAAAAAAAAAGAGTTACTCCTTGTCTCTGGACTTTGCTTTTGTAATGGAGATGTGGGTTGGCAGAGCTTTTATGCAAGCACGAAAATCAGCCCAGAAGCACATGTGTGGAGATGTAGTTGTGCTATGAATTTGATTAATCTCTGATGTTTTCACCTTAATTCATTGCCATGTAAACAGGCACATTCTTGCTGCTGACCCTTTTCATTTTCTAATGTCTTTCAAAATGTCTTTTTAATTATACTAAACCAAACACGAAAACTGTAACACCAGTCTTTGAAGGAGTTATGTTTTGGGGAAGACCAGTGCCAATCATTTTTCACTGTTTTAAATGCTTCCAGTGTGCTAAAAAATTAATGTTTTTAAAAAACGTCAATTGTGCTGCCTTGCTGTGTGGCATAACGGCCATGGAATGATCTGGCTATGAGCTGCCTGACAGACACCAACCTGCTTTATGGCTAAGCCAGAGTTTGTTCCAGCCGCTGGGAGGACGTGTTGCATCAAGCTGACAGCTGCCCTATAAAGCGTGCAATCTGGATTAATTCAATTCTACTTTTATCACTTTACAGAAAAGCAAATCCGCTGTTTGTGGTGTTTGTCATTAGCAGGCCTTCAGTCATCTCAGGTGCTTTTTCAGTCCCTGGGCTGGAGCTGCTGATCTGTCCTCTGCCCAAAGCTGCTGCTGGGTCCAACCTGCAGGACCGTTCCTCTGTGTGCATGCTGGGGCTCAGCCCACAGGGGCAGGAGGCTGGAACTGGGCACAGCAGTGCTGCAGCAGTTCCCTTGTCACTTCAGGACCCGCTGCTTTGTCCCCTCTTCTGTTTGGAACCCTCATTACAAGATGGATTTTGAGATGCTGGAGCGTGTCCAGAGAAGGTCTGGAGCACGAGTCTTATGGTGAGCGGCTGAGGGAGCTGGGATGGCTCAGTCTGGAGAAGAGGAGGCTCAAGGAAGAGCTCCCTGCAGCTCCCTGGCAGGGGGGTGTAGTGAGGTGGGGGTCGGCCTCTGCTCCCAGGTGACAGTGACAGGATGAGAGGGAATGGCTTTCCTCCCTCCAGCTGCTGGCTCCGTTGCTTTTGTTCCTTGGTAACTTATTTCCTTGGAAAGCCTTTCATAGTTCCGTTTCTCAAAGTTGGGCATTGTTCCAAAAACATTCTCTTGCAATAATTAGATTGCTTTGATTCCTTTTAATTAAATCATTGTAAGTCGGGTGTCTGCGCGTGCGGCAAAGTCTCAGGTTTAATGCATCTTCTGCATTCGGAAACTGGGGTTCAGATTGGGTCCCAGTCACAGTGTAGCAGCAGCACAGCATCCCACTGTGTCCCCTTCTGCAGAGGTTCACCTTGAGCAGTACAGCTGCTCTGGGAAATGAAGTGGGAAAGATTATTATAAATCAGGATAAGGAAGAATCAGGCAATGTTGGGACAAAATGTTTGTTGCAACGTGGGAAGCGCAGCGCTTGCTGAGGTTTGGGGGCAGCTGCCACACAAAGCCTTTAACACAGGTCATCTGTTTTCATCCCATTCAAAGCAAAAGGAAAACCTGCCATTAGGTAGCGGTTCTGAGGCAGAGCCATTCATTTAGGCACAAAATCCATAAAACCGTGGGAATGACTTTGTGCAGCCAATAACTACTGACGTTTCCCAGTGGGATAGAAGTTGGTGAATTGGTTTTCCCTCTCCAGTCAGACTCATTCTGGGGGGTTCCTGTTATCAGGGAATGCAGCATTGCTTTATTTATCCCCTGAAAGATCTACATCCCCTGAAAGCAATGGGGCAGTGGTGGGGAGGGGTGATGAGACAACTCACTTTCATCACTCACATTTGTAATGTTGTAGTTAAAAGAAATGGGGATGGGATGTGCTGCCCTGCTCATTGGCTCTGGGTGGGAGAGCTGCAGGAACCTCTCTTAGTCCGGGAGATCCAAAAGCAAAATATTTTACTTTACTGTAGGGAGTTCTGTGTGTTTTAATGATCTAGAGTCAGCTATTATTTATTCATTGATATTGATGGCTTTATAAGACATTCTCAAGTTTTTACTATCCCAAACTCATTAATTAATGATAGTGACATCTTTCAATTAGAAGAGCTGAGCAGTAACACGTTGTCCTTGCTTAGCAGTGTTATAGGAATGTGCATCATGCTACAGACAGTCTTTCATTTCCCATAGGAAAGTATCCTGCTGTCCTTAATCTGCAAGCATTTATAAAGCCTCTGCTGAACAAAAGATTAAAAGCATTGCAGGAAAAAATAGGTTTTTTTTTTTTTGTCTTTTTCATGCAAACTGTAGTTTCTCCTTCAAGTTTGCTATTTAGCCTGTTTTGTCATAATATCTATAGCTGTCTGTATCTATCTCTGTGTTGTAGGGAAAAAAAGCCTTTTGTGCTACAGATGACTGTGGTTGCAAATGGGAGCTCTCCAGGGCCGATGAATGCTTCTTTGGTCTCTGTTCTCCCACCTTCCCCTTTTGAGTTTGAAAGCTTTCCTTCTTGAAGGAGAGAGCAGGACTCCTGGCAGTAGAGCTCAGCCTGTCTAGGAATGGGCATAGCTGCATTATTTTTAACACAGCACTAAGTAGGCAAAGTGTGTGATGGCATAGCAGAGTATTTGTTGGTTTGTATTCAACCTTAGGTTATTTCAGCAGCTATTGGGAATAGCACTGTCCCAGAGGGCATCGAATGAAATAGTCAGCTGCTCCTCCACCCCACAGCTGGCATCCCCAGCCCACCAAATCAACAAATTCTGGACTTGTAATTACAGCACTTACTCTCCTGGTATTTATTCCATACCATTGGAAAAGGTCTTGAAAAGTCATAAAAAAAATAAAAAGAGGGATCATCTGGTCTGCTTCGTTACTTGGATATCCGTTTGTTGTATCGTGCACCTGAATGATGTGTAATAAACTGATGCTGGGAAGTCCTGAGCTGACAGGTAGGCAATTGTCTGCTTATTTACAGGCTCCCTCCTCTCCTTTTCATTCTCCCCTGCCCTGTGTTTCTCAGTGTGTAAATTATGTGTTTACAGTTGGGGTCTTTAGATCTACAGCCTTTAGTTTTAGGGTATGAATTCACCTCCATTAATTGCGAGCTGTATTTAATATTTATGCTAACAGGGCGTGAGGAGTGTTCCAATGAGCTTGTTCTCCTTCAAAAAGGGGAGCTGAAAAATTACCAGCCACTCTGGTTATAGTGCCTGGTGAAGGTGCCAGCAGGCAGAATGTGATTTAAGGTGCACGTTTTTGCACATCGGCACCTTGATAACAACGCTGAAAGAGGAGAGAAAGACGTGATGGGGCGACTGTGCTAAGATTAATACAGCCTCTTACCTTTCCTTAGTGTGGAAGTCCCCAGGAAGGATGAGTGTGTCGGATCACCGGCTCTTTCTTAATATATTTTTTTCCATTTGCTTACTTTGCTTCATGGCTGTAATCATGCAAATGATACCATTCATTCTATCCATCCTGCCTACTGGCTTGAGGTACTGCATATTAATTGAGCAGCGTGATAGCTATTTTTCAAGCTGCATAGATAAGCAAAACATTTTTATATTAAATAAAGCGCTTCGTGCCTTATACTACGATATTTTAAGACTTTCTTATCCTTGCATGCTATAGAAGGAAGGTTAAAAAGCATTAACTTCTGAGACCTTGACTTATAAACAGACTTTCAACAGCGGATTTTGTAGATGTGTGTGTACAATTGTCCTACTCTTAGACTTGGTGGTTCTTTATTTCAATACATCAGTACTTTTTAAGCCATTGTGATTCTGGATTCTCAGTTTCTCTGGAAGTCTGAAGAAGAGAGAGATACAGGCTTTTATCTTTCAAACGACATCTGGAAGACTTGCTGTTATTATTTGGCCTTGCTTCAAGAAAATGCACTTTTGAGTACGACAAACTAGCTTACTACATAGACATCTTGAACTCAGTCGAGCAAAAATGTTTTGAAGTATTGGTTTCTTTTAACATTTTTTTCTCCCAAACGTAGAAATGTGCTATGAATCACAAGCTTGTTGAGTTAGGTGGTTAGGATTGTTAACACGGAGTCCATCCCCAAGGCTGTGATAGTGAGCCCAGGTGCTTCCAAAAGCAAGCTGAGGGGTCTTGATAGCTTTGCCCTTTTCTTACCCCTGTGGGAATATCAGGTTCACGTGGGGGTTGTTCTGCATGTATTCCCATACACCAAGTGGAGGGGTACTTTGTTTATAAATAAGTCCAGTAAGCGTTTTGTCATCTTTTTCCAGTGTACCAAAGCATGGAAATGCTTCTGTCTTAAATAGTTGCCTGCATCTTAACTAGATGTTTTTTAAAAAAAACATTTGTGAACAATGACCCTGTATGTCCACAGGCCAGGTACAAGCAGAGCCTGGATCCGACGGTGGACGAGGTGAAGAAGCTGTGCACATCCCTGCGACGCAATGCCAAGGAGGAGCGGGTGCTGTTCCACTACAATGGGCATGGTGTGCCCAGGCCGACGGTGAATGGGGAGATCTGGGTCTTCAACAAGGTGAGAAGCAGTGCTAAGCCAGCTGAATCTCCTTCACGGCTATGTAAAAGCTCATGATGTTCTGTCACAGTGGTGAGTTTTCAGGATGTAACTGTGCCTACAGATGTTTTGTTCTGTGCCGCCAGCTGTCTGCCTTCTCCGTGTTCTTGAAGTTGTGTTCTTAGCATGAAGTTAGCTTCACATCCAGGTTGGATATTAGGAGCAGTTTATTCCCAGAAGGAGTGGCCAGGCGCTGTGGCACAGCTGCCCAGAGGGGTGGGGGTGTCACTGTCCCTGGGGGAGTTCAGAGCCGTGGAGATGTGGCACCGAGGGATGTGGTCAGTGGGCATGGTGGGATGGCTTGGGGTTGGACTTGGGGAACTTAGAGATCTTTTCCAACCTCAGTGATTCTATGAAATCTCAAGTAACTGAATAACCATTGTTCAAATTGCACGATTTTGATGCAGGAGGACAATAAATCGTACAGTTAGCTCTCGTTCCAGATCAGAGAGTACTGAGGAACCTCTACAATATTTTATGTATCTCTTATTTTTTGTAAAGACTTGCCATTCCTGTTTAGCCATGATTTGTACAGCTATGTAGATCCCATGCAACGCCTTTCTGGTGATACCAGGTGTGATATAGATGTGATAGTAAAGCTATTTAGTGTTCTATTAAAGGTAACTGATTTCGAAGGGAGTCTTAAGGATGTGTGAGGTACTGCTGGTAGCGGGGGAGTGCATCCAGCTGACACAGCTTGCAGGGATTCGCTCCTATTTTATTTCAGGAACATACTGAACTTCTTTTCTCATACTTCTCATGTATTATTTTTGTAATTGAATGAGCATTCAATAATAGCTTGAAAGAACAAGGAGAGAAAGGCAGGGGAGAAAGTGCAAAAGGGCATCACTTTATTCTGGTGCATCTCTACTGGAGGCTCGATTAGTATTCTGACCACCATCCTAAATGATTATTTTGAAGCCGAATTTGGTGTTTAAGAACAAATAGGAGTGACCTTCTTCTTACTTAACAGCCAGTGGGTAATAAATAAGCCAGTAAGAATGCTGAGCAGAATGTGTTACACATGGAAGAAGAGGAAATTGCTGCTCAATGAAGTTGTGTGCTGTGCCAAATGCTTTATTAAGAGCTTACTGGGTGTTTGCCAGTTTGCCTGCAGTTTCAGCTGGGGAATGTGATGTGGGCTCCTCTGGTTATGAAGAGCTGAGGTCTTTTATGTATCTTTATGGACTGCTGGAAAAGAACCTTAATCGTCATAAACGTTGACAAGTAACAGTGAAACTTGGTAGTTTTTGCAGCATGTTACCAAATATTGCCTTTTTTTTTTTTTTTTGGTAGAGAAGGAATTGGAAATGGAACTTTTCACTGAAACAAAGCATAAAGATGCAGTCATGTGCTTTTCATGCATTTATTGTGAGCGTTGCTGAATTAACAAGGATCCATGTTCTCTGTGTGGTTTTGCTCACTGCTGCTTTCTGACAAAATCACAGTGTGGTTTTAAGAAAAAAAAAAACAACGAGAGACTGCAAACTTCAAACAAGTTTATCACAGAGTTCCGGGGAACTCCTCTGAAAACCAGAAGAATGCTCTTTGAAATGTTTTTGAGTTTTTTTTTTTTAAAGAAATTGATTATGAAATTAATGCAAACTCACTTTCTTGTTCAGTTGTCGTGTCGATCCTTTCCACAGTCGCAGGTGGGCGTTGGGAGATGTTGGTTAACCCACGGAAACTTTTTTGTTATGAAACCCAAGTCTGAGAACCACAAAGTTCTGTCGTGCCCACAGGGCCAGCAGCAGATCACCCTGAGCAGCCATGCTAGGAGGCCATTATTTAACACTCCTTTTTCCTTCAGCTTCTCTCGTTTGCATACTATTAACAGGCTTGATAAGCTGTGTGTGACCCCCACAGTAATCATGGGATATAAATTTGTGCTGGTTTGCAATAGCACGATATTGGTCAGGGCTACTGTCAAATCTGAGCTGCAGCAGCACGCTTTATAAGTTTAAAGTTAAAACAACGTGTGTCCCTAAAATCTCATCAATAATACGTGTCAGAGCAGGTTTTCTTTATGCAACTTACTGTGATTAGAATGTGCTTAAGCCCTCGGGGTGTCCTTATGAAAGGTCTGTGCCAAGAGTAAGTTGTTCATGTATCATTCCATCCTGTAACAATTTGCCAAACTCCTAACTCCCAAAAAATGTTGTAACAAAACAATTTTTCCTATTAATTTTAATAGAACAATCAAAACTTTTTTATGTATGGGCAAAACTGGATTTTGGACTGACTCAGTATTACCTATCTTATCTAACATATGGTCTCGAATCACTTCTGTCTTTATATACGCCGATGTGTCCTTGAAAATTTGATTTTTGTCAAAGTTTTATTACAGCTATTTTAAGTCTCTTGAATTTAAATGAGAGTTATGATCCCATCCATCATGCTGCTGATGTTAATAGGAGCATTGCAGCTTTTACTGTTGGTTTCAGGCAGAGCTCAGCGCGGTACCAACATGAGCAGGTTGCCCTCTGGCTGCGGATGGGCAGGGTTCTGCAGGCAGCCACAGTGTCCAGCAGTGACTCTTCGTGGGCTCAGATAGCAGAAATCTCCTCTGTTTGTATTTTCAGTTCTGCTCCTGAGTTTGAGGTTCGACTCCTCGTTGCTAACTTTAAGCCTGAGCTTTCATCCTGTGTTTCTGTAAGGAGCTGTTGCCTTCAATTGTTTTGTTAGAGGAAGAGAAGGAGCAAAATACTTCGTGTTTATAGAAACAGAGCTGTTGGTACTTGACTTTGCTTTGTGGGCATTATGATATTGGATAATTCCGAAAGTTGCACAGAAGCTAATAAAATCCTGAAGCGTCTCATTAAATTAAGATGGGGTGGCTGCTGATGGGCTGTGTAATCTTAATTATCAGTCCTGATTTATTGATGGGATTTTCAGTTTGAGATGATTGATGTTAAATTAAATACATCTGGTTTACATCTTTGATCAGCATTGCAGAAATTTGAGCTAAAATGAGGACTGTTAAATGCTGGTTGGAAGTGTTAGTGTGTATCAAAGCACTCCTTGCATTTCAGAATTTTAGTTTGAAGTTCAGTGTTTCAAACAACACCACAATGAAATCTGTTTTCTGTACTGAAGTTGAATTTGTAGTTCTTATTAGTAGATATTGGTTGATATTGATCTTGATTAACATGTCCAGAGTTCAATCAAGATTTTATTTTGTGGTTTCGGAATTGGATTTTATCATATGTATTTTATTACCAATGGAAGTGCTGTTGCCTCTCTGCCTCTTTGTAACTTCAGTGTTTCTTTCTTCTTTCAGAACTATACTCAGTATATTCCTCTGTCCATATACGACCTGCAGACTTGGATGGGCAGCCCTTCCATTTTCGTCTATGATTGCTCCAATGCTGGCCTTATTGTCAAGTCGTTCAAACAATTTGCACTACAGAGGGAGCAAGAGCTGGAGGTGAGATCATGACCTGTTGCAACGCTTTTTGTTCCTGTTTGTGCAGTAGGGTCAAGTTTAAGCTTGTTTTGCCATACACAGCTGAAAAAAATGTTTAAACCGGTGTTCAAACCCAAATTAGTTTGCAAATGGTTTTGCCGCTCCAGTCTGTCTGGTTTGGTTTGCTATTCTATTCAAGTTTGAATAATTTTTAATACAAGTGCTAATTAAATGGTAATGTTAATAGAATCAGTTTGTGCCCTAATGGTCTTTTCTGCTGAGATAAATGCTGGAGTGAGCGAGACATGTTTATTTTAGATTCAGAAGTGTAGTGTGTGGGTATGTATTTGGATGCAGTTCGTGTTGTTGAGCCGAATGCAAAATCGTGAAACCAAATTAAATAAACCTGGTGCACAGAGGGACCATCACTGATGATTTTGGTTTCAAAGAAGGCTTAAGCTGGATGTGTTTCTAATGGAAAGCTGCCTTTCATTGCAAAAATAATTACTAATACATTTATTGAAGTAAATCTGAAATGCAGAATGAAAGGCAAGGAAGCAGGAATCGTCGTGCAGCAACCTGGGATGGCAAAGTTCTTTGCTGCCAGATCCTCCTGCTTGCTTCAGCCTGCACAGAAAGCACATTTTTGAAGGTTAACTTTTTGTACTCTTGTCGTTCAAAGAGATGGAATTAAAACAAATCTTCAAGGAAGAATATTAGTTAATGGGCAACTGACTGCAACAAGTACAACTGTCAACAGATGTTAACGCTAGCCCTGGCTTTAATTCCTTTCATTCCAAATGCCAGTTTTTGAGGATGCTTTTGTGATGACTTTTTGGCAAGTAGAAATACACCTAGTAACAGACACCAGCCTAATAGCTTCAGACATGTAGATCTTTCCAGCTTTCCTGCCCTTTTCAATCAGTGACTTTGTTGTACTTTGTAAAGATTCTTCCCAAGGTCTGTGGCTTGGGAAGAATATAAAACTGCAGGCATGGATTAATGGTAATAGATGCCTTTTTGAAAACTACAATCTTTTTAAGTCAAGGAAAATGTCTGGTGGTCATATTCTGCTCTCCTTTTTCAAGTTTTTTTCTTTTATTTTTTTTATCAGCCTACAACTTTCATTGCAGTATCTTCTACAGTCTTTCTGTCTGTAACATAAGCCCTTAAGGTTTTTTCTTTGTTTTCTCATTGTATTCCTAAGCAGGTTAAAATGGACCCACCCTCACTCTCTCTCCCTTTCCTTGCTTTCTCTATGAGGCTCTTCTCCTTGGCTCTTGTGGGGCTCTGCAATGACCCTGCTGGTGTCCAAGTTCATGAAAAGCAAAGTGAAGCTGGAACTGGTGCTCAGAGGGGCTGCTGGGGTGATCAAGATAATTGTTAGCCCATCTTACCGAAAGGAGATTAGAGGAGCTTGCTGTTTTCTTAATCAGATAGAGTGAAGGCTGAGGGAAGATGTGGCTGTGTGTATAAATTCCTTGAAGGATAAGCTTATGGGAGGAGAAGTGTTCATAGGATAATGTTGATACAAGAGCAATTAGGTATATAGCTAATGAATAAATCTAGTCTACAAGTGGGTAGATTTTAGAAAATCCAAAGAATAAGGTTCTAGAACAACTTGCTGGCTGGGATGATGGAAACCAACTATTTCTCCATATGTAATTTTATGTGTCTGAGAACATCCATGATGTGAGATGGATGCTGGAGGTTGCAGGAGGCAGTGCCTGCAGACATTGCTGGCGGAGATTCTGATAGCTCAGTGTTCCGCAAACTGCACAATCAAACCTCTTACTGTTGGGAATGCTGTGTCCAGTTGTACTATCTTTATGGCTTGGGTGTGCTGTATGTGTGAAGCCTGCACTAATTCCTGAATGTTTCCTGGCTTTCACACAGTGCAGCCCTCTGCCATAGTAAGCTACTGCAGTAGTTGACTATCAGTTATAAAGTTATTATTCTGTAGTCACAGCTAATATGCAATTTTTTAGATACTGGTAGTAATGTGTTTCTTCTTAATATGCCTTCCATTAGATATCTAGAAATTAGTTGGTGAAGTTAATTAAGGAGAGAAAATACTATGAAGCATAGAGAGGGTGAGGAAGGGATTACATGCCGTGAAACTGCAGTAGATGGATAATCATTTGACACAAGCGACCAACTAAGAAATTGAATTTTCAGATTAAGCACACATTGTAGCTCATGGTTTTCATTAAGTGCTGTGTGTCATACTTAGAACAATCAGAATTCGTATTTTTTCCCATTATTCTTCTAAGTTTTCTGTGGTATTAAGTATGGTCAAGTAATCTTTAAATGCATTTTAGAGATAGGCAGACAAGCCAAATATCAGTGACTTTCCAAGCAGATATGGAGGCTTCACTTTGTGCAATATGAATGTTTTTATCTGCAGCGTTACAGCATTGATCAGTGAGGGCTAGGATGTGGTCTTCGTTTACCACAGGCTCAGATCCAGCCATAGGGATCCCTGCTCACTGGCCAGGTGCCATCAGGTCATATATAGTTCTACCAGAACTATAAGAATTAATTACAACATACTTAGAGGTATGCTTGCATACCTTGCTTCTATTTAGTTCTCGCTGTCTGTAGAATATAAAGGCTTTCTTAACTCTTTCCTAATGTGGAATCTGAATCTTATTCTGTCTTCAAAGAGTAGAGGCACAACAAGGAATAACTTGTGAGTGATAGGAAAGCAGTTAACGCTTCTCTAAGATATCTGAGGAAAGATAACACTGTACCATGCAGCACTGCACTGTTTTCTTTAGAGCCCTTGAATAGTCAATTTAAAAAAATGCCTTTTATTAATAAATAAGATATTGCTGATCTGTGTGAGTGAAGGGCTGCACGGATGGAAAGAAGTACATCGGTTTCAGTAAGATGATGATGATGACTTCGTGTACTGGAGGCAGGAATCTGTCATGTCTTATCCTGGCAGACACATCACAATTGGAAATATTTTTTATCTTCAACAAGACTGCCTCTGAGAGACGTGAGGAGGAAGGGCAGAAGATGTAGCTTGGGGTTGGTCCCTAAGGCACCAAAGCCAGCTGCAAACAGCACACAGAATCACAGAATGGCCAGGGTTGGAAGGGACCACAAGGATCATAAATCTCCAACCCCCCTGCCATGTGCAG
>JAOWBP010004377.1:4189745-4202878 GCA_028571105.1 Tragopan temminckii
CCAGGACAGTCGCAATTATGTACTTCCTCACCATGTAACTTCTGACCTTGAGTGTTCTTATGCCCTAGATTCGTTCCCTGCAGAAGAAAGGAGATACTTTTCCTCTGACAGGCACCTCAGGGACTGTCCTTGGTATGGTAAGCCACAGGGAGTTTCCTGTTTGCTCGGCCATCATATCTTCTAGCTCTGTGTAGCTGGGAGCACTGCGAGATGTTGTCTGAGCAGGTGACCAGTAGCACTGATTCCCCTTTTCCAGCAACTCAGATGTCCATAGAAGGAGTTGGTGGTTCAGATGTTGTTCACATACGGGGCTGTGACACCTGAGGTGCTGTGTTCCAGCACGCTTTCCATGAACACAGCGTTAAGGGAGAGGTGCCAGCTCTGCAGCACCTTACCAGGATGCAGCGTAGGAGCACTGGACTCAGAAGAGAGTTGCACAGGGAACAGACAGGTGTAAGAAGCCTCCTTTGTCTGCTGTTAATGTCAACACAGTCTGCATTAGCAAGTCTCGTTGCTTCCCAGAGCAGCAAGAGGCATTTGGGGGTCTCAGAGATCTAAAAGGGCAAATAGTCTCTATGAAGAGATGCTGCAAAGCAGAAGGCTAGGAGGGTTGGGCGTTACCAAACACAGACCCACCTCCCGCTTTCTGAAGGCAACTAGCTAGCCTATGATTCATCTGCCACTTCGTATTTGTTTGAAATAAGCCTCTTAAGGATTTGATCTCCATTGTTTCTTAATGCACAGGCCCTGCGAGGCTGCAACAACAGCTCTAAACCCCTGTATATCTCAGTGGGCCACCGGATATGCCTGGAGACAGCTGTGCATCTTGTCAAGTCCTGCTGCAAGTACCGGATCCCAGAGCCCATCCGCCAGGTAGAAAAGCAAGGGAGCTGAGAAAGGGGAATGTAGGCAGGCCTGGGGCAGGGAAGGAAGGCAAGTAGTCAGTGGAGGGAGCGTGAGAGCTGTGGATGCCAAGCCTGTGTTTCAGAGTCCCAGTTTGCCATCCATCTGTAAGTGACGCTTCTGCAGTGGGCACTTTTCTTGCTGGCCTGTTCTCCTCAGCCTGTTGCGTTGTTGTTTACGTGGTAGATCCTTCCATCTTCCTCACTTCTTGTTTTGATGCAGTACTCAAAAGCAACGCGCAGCCTTCACTGCAGACCCAGCCTGACTGATGTCTTGGTTCCTCTCTGCAGGCAACTTCAGCGGTGCTGATGTTGTTAATACAGAGGAGCTGAAAATGCAGTTCTCCTCGTGCTTTGAGCCTAGCACAGACCGCAGTGCTGCTCCTGTGGGCTTTTCTCTGCTACTGCACTCTGCAAGGAACTGCGGGCTCTGGGGCGGCAGGCAGCCAGTAGGTGACAGCACTGGATCGCATTCAGTGAGCCGCAGCTGCTGCCTAGGCTTTGCTTCATGCTGATTAAATCACAGCAGCACTTGGAAAAGGGATCTGGAGAAGGGTAAAGCCTTTGGGACTTTTAGCCTGACCTCTCTTGGGGTCACCCTGCTGTTAGCGGTTTGGGTGTGCCTGACCCAGTGACTGCTTGGGGAGCAGGGTCTGTTCAGATGCCCCTGTTGGTAACGGTGCTCTGGAACAAGCAGTTCACGTTGCTACACCTCCATGCTTGACCACCTTTGCTCTGCAGCTCCTCAGAGCAGCACCGAGATGATCCTGTTAGGCAGTCTGCGCACACAGGAGCTTTTCCTTGGCACTGCAGTGTTTTCTGAAAACAGTATTGAGTCTATAGTTATAAAACACACGATCTAACACCTTAGAGCAAAACAAACCTTGAGGCATCCATTCCAGAACTAGAGTTTCTGATCTCATAAACCACTACCTGCCAGACGGGAGTAGGCTGATAGATCTTCTTATGTAACCTCTTCCAGCAAGGGACAGATGCCTCCGCAGAGCTATAAGCTCTCTCTGCAGTTGGGCAGAGGAGAAAAGCATTCCCTTTGGAAACAAAAAAGTGTCTCGGAGCTTTTGGTCACCTTTATTCAATTTCTAGCTTTTTCCAATCCACTAACTGTGACCTTTTTATTTCAAGTGATGGAAAGAACTGCCATTGTGTTCCCTCACAGAGAGATTAAAAACTCAGGACGAAATGAATGTGTTTACTGTAGAGGTGGAGGAGTGGGAGCAGAAAAGGACTCTTAATGTCCTTTTCCATGGGACATCTCCCCATCACGCTTCTGCGTGGTAACTGTCATAAGTCTTGATGCAGGGCAATGCTGGAAGCCTCAGCTTGAGCACCTGAAGCAGGAGTTAGGCTGTGGGGAGTCCTGCCCTGTATGACTTCCTTCCTTTTTGCTATAGGGTCTCTCCAAAACAAGTTTGCAGTCCTGGTGGGTGATACGCTTCTAGCTTTCCCAGCGGCCAGTGAAAGACTTCTGGAATGTTAGCACTTGGTTTCTAAGTTCTGGTAGCCCCAGAAATGCAGTGATCTGCAGATAGCTCAGCTGCCAGTACCTTTTTGAGGTGGTGTTTATGCTATTCCGCTGCATGTGTAGTGCTGTCAGCTCTTGTGGGAATTTAAACCTCCTTCTTTCATAGGGGTATGATTGGTCAGCCTGTATGGGTTTTTGTGGCATGAGACTGATTTGCATTCAGCCCACAGTGTGGTCATGTTGGCAAAGAAACTGGCTGTGATGCAGGTGAGAGGGGTGATCTTTCAGAGGAAGCACAGAGAAGTTGATTATCACCTTCAGTAAATATTTACATCCTGCTTAGTCCACCTTCCATGTGAGAGGCTGAGCTGGGAGAATTTTGTTTGCAGGGGGGGTGATCCCTTCACCCAGACAGCTGGCGAGATTTTGAGACAGAGGGTTGGTCCTTTGGAGCTATCCAGGCAAAGGTCAGTACCTCTGAAGTCAATATCAGTTGAGGTAGACAGAAGCTGTTGTCTGAGAATAGTAGGCAAAGCATTCAAACTGGAACAGTGGCAAGCTCTCCTGAGAGCATCTGCCCTTGCCTACTTCCAGCAGGGGTCAGAAGCCCTCTTTAGTGTTTGCCCACGCTCTGAACCTGCTCAGACCCAGGATCCCCATGCAGTGTGGAAACAGAAGCTTTTAACACTCTCCATCTGATAAAGATTGCTCTGGGACTGATTCTTCTGCTCTTGCTGCTTCAGCTTCCTGCTTGGCTGCACACCAGCCTCCAGCACACTTGATGATCCTTTTAGCTCCAGCTGGCATCTTGCCCAGCTGGTTCTTGCTGGCTCAGGAGGTGGCTGGTGGGGCAGCCTGATGTTGCTCCAGCCCACCAGAGAGGACAGAAGTCAGCCGGGCCAGAGCTGTGAATTTCTGCTGGTGGTATCATATGGAGTATTACATACTTACAAATGCAAAATTGAGAAATAAGCCATCATCCCCCTCCTATGTGGCAACACCACCTGCTGCCCTGCAGGAACATCAGTACCTTGTGTCTCAAAACTCTTACTACCGAGGTGTAGCCCCCCGTACAGGCTTGCTGGTCACCACCACACCTCATAGAATAGGCAAAGCAACAATTCCAGACCCTAATGCCAGCCCTAGGCCTGGCTGAAAATAGAAACAATCTGTGAGGATTATTACTGGACAGTTATCCATCTTATTGATTAGCCTCTTGGTTAATACGCTGGGTTAAGCTGTCTCTCAGCAGTGTGTTAGGAGTGAGGACCAGCCAGTAATTTGCCACCTAGTCAAGCATTAGCTTCTGTTACCAGCAGAACGTGGTTTGGGCTTTTTCTTACCTAGAAAAATAGTTTGTAGACCTGACTCTTGCTACCCTTGGTCTCCCAGCAGGGACTCTATTGAACAGCCTCTTTCCCTTGTTGTAAAATACATCACGTAATCTCTTATCCTGAAGAGTGATCAAAGTTATTTGTCAGTTCGGTTATGAAACTGTCCAATTATAGAGAGAAGGGAAAAAAATCTCCCAAACAAACCACCCCTTATGTAACTATTTTTTGTTCTCGAGCTTACAGAATTGTTAAACAGTGGTGGAGCTGCATTTCCAGCAGTAAGCTGGCAGAGTTTTCACCTGAGAAGCCTGACTGAGAACTGCTGGGATGGATGGATAGTGGGGAGCTGTTGTGGGGCATGGGAGAGACTCTTCACAAGTAGCACAGAGATGAGAGTAGCAAATGCTTCAAGGGCAGCCACCGGGGATGTGCTAACCCACTTTATTAGAATGATCATTGTATTCTGTGAAGCTTTTCTAGCTGGGAAGGTCACAGACTGCTTTTTAAGTAGAGAGAGAGAGACTCTTTCTTTGAGATGGGGCGCAGCAGCTGTTCTAAAATGTCACGGGGTAGCAGCGTTCTTGAGAAAGGAAGACTCTGGAAAAGAAGAAAAAAAAACTTCAAGGGAATGTTGAAATCAACTGCCTGTTCTCAAAGTTAGCAAGAGCCCAGGATCTGGGTGCTTGCGTTGGCATTCGGGAGCCTTAAGCTGGCGTGGAGTAGCACTGAAAGCTGAACAGTGATGCTTCTAGGTGATGAGAACATCCAGTAAGTGTCCAGCAACACTTTCTACCCCCCTTGGGATTTCTGCTGGTGTTTTTGCCCTGCTCTGACTGCGTGCTGGCTTGTACTGTTGATAAGATGCAGCAGTTCAGTTTTCCTGGTGTTCCCAGGTGGTTTTGTGTATATCAGAAGCAGAAGGGAAGAGATGGCTGCTGGCAGGAGCAGGGATTTGATGATGGCTCTGAGCTCGGCTTCAAGGAAGAGGAGGGCAGTAAACCACACATTAAGTAGAATCTCAACATTACACCTCTTAATTGTGGCCCCAGGGGAGGTTGCACTAGAAAGCGGAGCTTGTAGCACTGACACAGTCCTGTGTGTTTACTGCTCCCCTTGGCAGCTTTGCTTTTGGTCTCGCAGGCTGGGACAGTGTGAAAGGTGTGTCAGTCAGTTGCCTTGCTGCCAAGAAGCGGGTGTGCTTGTGCCTTGTCTCTGTGTTTACTGGATGTTTTTACCTGCTTTAGCTGCATAATTACCATCACACAGCCAGCCCACCAGGCGCGAAGGCAGGATGAGCCAAGCTCTTGCCTAGGGAAAAGGATATGCAGCAGTCAAGTGGTGTGCTTCTCCATCTGTTGCTGCATGGTACAACTGCTGGAACAGAGGAAAGAAAAAGATGGCTATGAGAGTTGGCAATGCCAGCTTCTCTCTTCATCCCACGTCATCTTGACGACTTGTCTGCTGTATCACCATGTTCCCAAGCTCTTAATGGCCCTCTCCATAGCCTTGTTCCCCTTCTTAATTTATAGTTTCCTGTGGAGAGGGCAGTCCTATTCCTCAGCTGGTTTAGTGACCAGAAAAGTTAATTCTGTGTGAATATCACAGAGTCAGAGCTGCTAAGACCGTGGATGACCTTGGAGTGTTGTGACCTAGAAGTTTGCAGCCCACAGCTTTTTGCAGTGCCCGTGGCAGCCCCTGTTAGCATGATTCCAAGACACAACTTCCATTTCACTGAGGAAGGAAGAACACAGCTTCCTCTTGGCAAGTCAGCTAAGGGCTAGTTAGGGCGTGCTGGCATCAAGGTGTGCAGAGCCATACAGAGATAACTGTGGGGAGACACCAAACAGGTGGCTCAGTCCATCTTCACTCATTTTCCTCTTTAATTCCAGGCTGACATTAGATCGAGGGCGTATATTCAGAAGCAGATGTGTTCCCCACCAGCAGTTGTACCTTCTGGGCTAAAGAGGTAGGTGTGTGGGCAGCCCAAGCAGCTGCCTCTCCAAAGGGCATCTGCTCATGTAATGATCTTCAGTAATGGCATTAAAGGGACGGGTGGGGTAACAAGGTGAGCTCCAGTGACATCAGGACATGCTGCCCCCACAGAGGGTGATTTCTGGGGGTGATTGTGGCCATGCTACTTCACACGTTTCTTGCGCAGAGCACCGTGTCCTGGGCAGGGGAAGGTCGTTAGGGATTTGGTCTGTTTCCAGCACCCATGATAAGCAAAGCGCTAACGCCCACAGGTGTGACATGAAGGTGAACAGAAATATCCTGTGAGGAGCTGGTTTCTGTTGCCAGAAAGCTAGGGGAGAGTCAGGCTCCCTCACTTTTACATAATGCTGGCCAGTGGCTGCTCAGTTAAACAGCATAAATCCATAGCAAGTCCACTGATGTGTGGGAGTTGTGTTGTGAGAAGGCTCTGCTGCCTTTTCAGCACGGTTCATCAGTTTATCATTGGGTTCCCTCAGAGCCGTGCCAGGTTGGACAGACACCAGGTTAGCACTGTCTGAAGGGCTCTGGGGTGAATGAAGTCTGTCAGAGCTCAGAGCCCACCCCGCTTTGAGAGTTGTGCTGGACCAGAAAGTGAAGATTGCTGGTGGCAGCAGTCAAGGATTACTTGTGCTGAGATGAGGCACCTCACAGAGATTCCTTATGACACCTTTCCAGTGCAGCTTGTCATGTTCCGCTCAGCTCCTCTGTTCTCTGAATCGTGAAGCCAGAAGCAAAAGATGAGGTTTTCTGTTCTTCTGGTGGTGTTGCACAGTGCAGCCAGGCCATGGGGGTGGCACTGTGCTGGTGGCTGGTGCTCCTTGCTGCTGCTGAAACCTACATAAAGACTGGCTGGTTTGGGGGTGTGCACAGCAGAAACACGAAGCCTATTCCATTGGTGACTGCGTGCCTCCAAACTTGTGCTTCTGAGCCTCTAAACTTCTAGGTGACATAATAGTTGGTCCTCTTGGCTCCTTCTTTCAAGTCTCTGATCCTTCCTGTTGTCTGTTTCTTGCAGGAAAGAGAGGGCTGAGCTGGAGGAAGAATCTCATTCTGGAAGAGATGATGAAGATGAAGACCCTCTTCATTGAATCTGCAGACTGTGGTTGTGCAGAGGGCGGAGGCTGTGTGCCACCTGGGGCAGAGCAGCACGTGGCTCTGTTGGTCAGCACAACACCAGCAGTGGTGCTGCACTGTTCTGGCAGGCACAGACCAGCCTCTGTTAAATTTGTTACTTGATGTTTAGAGTATATTTTTCATTATTTTTAAGCATTGTAAATACATATATTTACTTGTAATTTTGCTACAACTTCCTTGAGTACTCTGGTTGTTGCAGGAGGGGATTGTCGAAGAGACACTGGGCTGCTTAACTTAATATCCAGCAAGCTGCAGAGCTGCCCTTTGGCTCCCAGCATTTCTCTGGGGCATAGAAACTCCCTTGAGGGTTTTGGAATGGCTTCCAGCCGTCCCTGCAGCCTGTGCTCCCTTTGTATATCTCTGGGGAACAGAAGCACAGCACGCAGCTCCTGCTGGTCCTAACAGACGGGCAGGGGACACCATGTTTCAGGTGGGCGTGTGACTCACAAGGGAGGGGACAGAGCCAACAGTCTGCTGTGTGCTTTGGAAGAGGCTCAGAGGTCTGAGCTTCGGTACCTGAGAAACTTTCTCTGTTTGGTGTCAGTGGTTTCTGCGTGCCTACTGCCTCAGTGTCCGGGTGGAAATCATTTGCGCTGGGCACACGGTGCTCTGGTGTTGCTGATGGTGCTGGGAAATGCTCTGTATTGCTTCTGAAATGCAATCCTGATATGGGGTGTTATGAGAGACAGGCTTGATTGGGGTTACTGTGAGCCTCCCCACAGCAATTGAGGTGGGGCTCGTGGTGCAGGCCAGCTCTTCCTGAAGAAAAGACCTTCTCAGGATAAAGGTGAATTTCCCCTCAAGGAGAAAAGGGAGGGAGGTCCTTGTTAATACACAAATGGGTCAGGATGGCCAGATTCCAGGCCTGCATTTTTGCAGTCTGAGTCAACCCCAGGAGCACTTGTGTCAGGTCAGGATGGAAGCTCTGTGGCCAATATGTTTGGATGAACACTTGTCAATTAAGCCCTCTGTGAAGCTTTCCATTAAGAGCAGAGAGCAGAACAAACACTTTCTGTCCTTGTATAAAGCTAGTGTAGTCCACTTTGCAAGGCTAAAGCTTTTCCTCCAGAGGTGTGAGTTCTTGGTGTTATGGGGCAGTTTGTCCCTGTGGATGCCCCATCCCTGGAGGCATTCAAAGCCAGGCTGGATGTGGTTCTAGGCGACCCCTGCACATAGCAGAGGGTTGAAACTAGATGATCACTGTGGTCCTATCCCCAGGGACTGCTTTAGAGGACTTTGTTGGCTGGTCCCTGGGAGGGAAGGAGAGATTGGCAGCAATTGGTCATTGATGAAATTCTCCTTTCCCCTGAAATCGTGCTGGTTCCTGTGTTGTAAAGACAAACCCACAAGCAGCCAAAGTTTTCAGGCCCTGAGGAGGAGGATGCCATCTCCTGGGAAGGCTCAAAGCAGTTTTCACATGGGAATTCGCTGTGGGGGTGGACAGAGGCTGGGAAGGAAGGGAAGTCACAGCCACACTGTGCTCCTCTGATCTCTGCGCTGCGTGGGATCAGAGGGATCCCTGTGTCTGGAGGGGAGAGCCAAGGGGGAACCGTTTGGTTCTGTGTGAGCCCACCGTTGGCACAGGGCCTGGTGGCTGCAGGCTGAGGGCACTGCCGCAATACCTCTTCAGTGTGGCCACATCCTGAGCAGCAGAGCAGCTGTGTGTGCAGTGCCTGAGTGCTGAGCAATGCATACAGAGCCACCCGCATGCGAGCTCGGGCTGCTCTGAGTTATAGGGCTGGGGGGCCCAACAGACCCCACTCTGTTCCACCTCATGCTGCCCTGTGCCGTGCGGTGCTCGTGGCTGCCGGGACTTGGGGAGTCAGTTAAACAAAGCATATAATCCCCGTGTTTGGTGCCTGCTGGTGGCTCTGAACACAATAAGGGATTAACTTGGTCTTTATCTAATTGGTTTATAAACCAGGGAAGGGGAAATCGCTTTGTGAAGCATGAAACCTCCTCTTAATGGAAACTCAGAGACCAGAGCTTGTGTCCTTGCTGAGGAAACTCATGTGCATCCCTTCCTCTTCAGCTTTCTGCTTGCTGGAATGAGCTTTTTGGGTGTACCAGGAACAAATAACCTGGCACCAAGGGCGGCTTTGGGGCTTCCCATTGCTCTCCCCCATTGGGCAGCAGTAGGAACGGTGACTGCCTTCGTGCTTCCTATAGCAGGACGCAGCTGCAGGCTGCTAACATCGCCCCCGGCTCCATTTTAAGGCCATATTCATTAAAAGCAAATGAATGGATTTTCTCTTGACATCCAAATTAATAGCAAACGAGGTAATTACGTACCATGGCATGGGGGTGATGGAGCAGCTTCACCAGGCTATGCATGGACACTCAGGGTGGTTGGGGCGGTGGGCTGAACTGGGCAGAGACCCTGGGGGATGGGGAAAGCAATGAGGCATTACCCCAGGTTTAAGAATACAATCTAAAGGCCACATCATCATCCTGTAACGAAGCATTGGTGCAGTTCCAAGCACGAGAGCTCAGTGCAGAGGGTTTCCTTAGGAACGTGTGTTTTCCTGGGCTCACTGCACCACTGCCTGTGAGCTGTGCTCCACTTCCACACTGATGTGTGTTTGTGTAACGGTCTATTCCTTAAGCCCTGGGAGGACCCCTTGCCCAGGGGTTCTCCAGCTGTGATCCAGTGCTGCTCCGCTGTCACTGCTTGGAAGAGAGACAGCCAATAAACCACCAAATAAGTTCTTCAGAGAGCGCTCAGCATCTGAGAGCCCACCATAAATCTGGTGCCTGTGTAAGTTGCTCAGAATGACAGCGGGTAGCGATGCGATTCCAGCTGCCTGATTAGCACACAAACCTTGTTTGCAGCGAGTGGGACAGGAAAGGCTTGGGAAATCCAGCTGGCGTGGAACGAGGTTTCTCCAATTACTTGGATATCAATTAGTTTGCTAGGTAAATGTCACCTGGTTTCCTTTTGTTTGCAGTGCTCCGGTGCCTGCTGGCTTGCAGTGGCTGTGCTCTGCGGGGTGATGGGGGGCAGGCAGCAGCATGGGGCTGGGGGCAGGGCTGCCCATCCCCGGCTCCACCAGTCCAGGGCAGCCCTACAGCCATGATCCCACCTCACTATGGGAGGGGGACACACGCAGGGTGCACCTGGCTCGGCCCTATGGCAGCGTGGCTCTGGGTAAAAGAGCCTTGCAGCAGTGGAGCCGGGCTGATAAATGTTAAAATCTGCTGCAGGCGATTGCTGACCTAATTTCCAGTGTTGCTGTGGATTCATCCCTTCAGCTGTTGCTTGCAGCCCGGGTGTGGATGGGCTCATGTGGGGAGAAGGAGAAACAAGGAGCTGAGGTCCCTGGGGGGCGATGCTGTGGGATGGAGGTGATGCTGTGGGCCATAGCTGGGTTGGTGCTGACCCTGCTTGGAGCCCTGGCTGGTACACAAAGGATGCATGGGGTCCAGCTCCGCTCCCTGTGGATTTCTGATAAGCAGCAAACAAATGCTAATTACGCAGCATAATTAGTGTGATGCCGCATTTATTTTTAATGTGCTGGGGAGACGTTCTTCCTTCCGCTCCATGCATGAGGGGGGGAAAGCACGCGGCCCTATGGCTCTATAGGGCCATCCCACAGCATACCAGCTGTGCTTCCCCTGCACTCAGAGTTGCTTCAGCCGGGGGGGAGACCCTGAGCACAGCATCTCCACAGCCCTCAGTGCTGCTCAGCGGGATCCCTAAGGCACTGGGAATGAGCAGAAGGGACCCTATGAGGGCAGAGCTCCCACCTGCAGCAGGCAGCGGCTCTGAAAGAAGAGATCCAGAATGCTGAGGATCATTCCAAAGTCATTTTGAAGCAAACCCATGGGCTGCCCTGGAGGCTGAGCCCTCAGCAATGGCATTCCTGGGGTTTGTTGGGTCTCGTGGGGTCGGGTGATGGCAGTGCCTTTGTGCTGCAGCAGGGCTGTGCCAAGGATGCTCGCAGTTCTGCACACTGAGTGCGAAGGACAACGCAGTGCTTGTGCACCAAGACCTCCCTGCCTGTCCCGCTGTGCTGGAGGCTCATCCTGTGCTGCTGGTGGTGCGCTGTGAGTCTCGTGCCATGGGGCTCAGGCTCTGGAGCCAGGTCTACATGGGCAGAGCAAGCTGCAGGATGCGGGTTACCAACAGCAGCCCTTGCCACAGCTTCCCTTGCTGTCAGCTGCGCAGAGAGCAGAGTGAGATCCCTGCCTCTGCTGCCCCGGTTTCCCTGCAAGGAGCTGCTCCCAAACTGCTGCCCACCTCCTGCTGTGGAGCACCACGTGCAGGGGAGCGCTCAGCTTTCCTCCCGCCTCCTCCAGATTTTGCAAAACGACGGCAAAGAGCACTCTCCATAGGCGCTGGGGTCGCAGCTCCAGGCTGAGCCCCCATCACCGCTCAGCGCCTCATCCATATTTCATCTGGCTCTCCCAGCACAGCAGTGCAGAGCAGCATACGGCGTGGCACGCTCAGTGCTAATTAATTTAACTGCATGTTATTAAGTGTGTGCCTTCGGCACCGCATCTCAGCAGTGCTAGGGGATGGCTGCAGGCTGGGCGCTGCGGGCAGCTCTGGGCAGTGCCTGCATCCCATGGGGTGGGGGGCTCAGGAGGGAGCACCTCAAGGTGCAGCGCTTCTCTGTTTTCCATGGGTGTTCTGTGATGGAACAGAGCTGGTTTTGCTTTGCACGTCGCTCCGAGGCCGTGCTGTGCCCACTGTGTAGGAAGAAGGGGTGAGAGGTTTCTCTCCCACGTGAGCCAGCAGCGAGCGCCCGGATCAGCGCAGTAAATCCCGGCTGCATCCTGCCCTTAAGAACTCTCCCTCGCCCCCGTCAATATTTCTGCGCCACCTCCCAGCGCCGTGGGCCCTGTCCTCACGCAGCCCAAGATCTCCATCTGCTCTAAAAGCCTCCTGGATTTAATGCACTCGGTGTGGGCAGCGCTCTCCTTTATCCAAGCGCTCGCAGTGGTTCCGGGCTCCCACTGTGAGCTGCAGCCCAAAGCTGTGGGGCTGAGCGTGGAGGGCACGGGGCTGTGCCACCCCCAATGCAGAATCCTCGGCTCCCCCGCTCACTGTGCTCATTGCTGCGACTGGAGGGGGCACGGCGGTGGGCAGCCTTGCCTGTGGAGCAGCTGGGCTGCAGGGGGTGGGGGGATGGGGGCACAGTATCTGCACTAAATGGTCCTAAAACTGCTTTGGTGCAGCGGTGTTGTACCCAGGGCAGTGCTCTGAGCGGTACGCAGGGTTAGGGTGGCCATGGCACATGTGGGTGGCACGCGGCTCGGGGACGTCTTGCAGGCAGCCCAGCAGCTCTCGGACCCCCACGGCCCCATCCCACACCCTGCCCTCCCCATCCATCAGCTCACAATGTGATGACAAGCTAGGACACGGTGCTGGGGTGGAAGCGCAGAGCCAGGAGTGAGGGCTGGGGGCATTCCATGGTGGGCAGCGTTCTCTGGGCCGACAGGAAAGGCAATCTGTTCACCTGGTGAGCTCACCATGCAATGAGCGGGGACGTGCAGCAGCTCCTGCGTGCGGCAGGGGGTTCCTGCGAGTAGCACACACAGCACGGCGTCTTTCTTCACTCTTTTATTGTGTAAAAATAAAGTCAACAATTCATGTCATCTCGGCAATAAAATGGAAAAAAAGCACGAGTATCATCAGTAGAAACAGTGCATTTCAGAGCTGCTGCTGCGGGCTGGAGCGTATCGTAACCCATTCAGAATCCGAAGGAGACAGAGAGGAGGGACGGACAGCTTTGGTTGGCAGAACGGCGGCGATGGAGAGGCGGTCGCTCCCTCTCTGCACTGTATGCTATGAACCCACCGGGTCGCACCGCTCCGTTCTGCGCTTTGCTCCGCAGGGAATGGAACGGACTCACAGCTGTTCCTAAAGAGAGCACAGTCAGAATGGGCCCCGGGGGCACTGGGGGGCACTGGGGGCGATGGCTGCGGCTGTAGTACAAAGCGGGACTTTAGAAAAGGAAACCATACAAAATGCATTTGTTTCAAAATACGTTTCTTTCTCTTTTTTTTTTTTTTTTTTTTTTTTTTTTTTTTTTTTGTCACCTGCAGGATCTCAGAGCGCTTTTTCTCAGGGAGTGCTTCTTAATTCTTCATAAAAATACCTTTTTTTTTTTTTAATTATCGTTATTATTATCGGTAATAAACTTCCTTTGATAGTAAGAGAAACAATATATTGTGTTATCAAAAGCAGAAAGGCTTCGGACTTCTCAGCAGTCGCTAAACTTCCCAGGGGCAGAAAGGCGGATTTGTCACCAGCTACGGCATGGGAGGGGGTCGGGGCTGTGG
>JAOWBP010004377.1:4215404-4238778 GCA_028571105.1 Tragopan temminckii
GCAGCCCTCTTGCAGAGGAAAAAAAAAAAAAAAAAAAAAGTTGGGAATTTGATGAGTAATCTCTTGTTTACCCCGTAGGAGGATCCAGTTAACCAGATTTTAGCTTACTGCTGTCAGCACCGCCGACTCCGAGATCTCGACCGCTCCATTGGCTGCTGCTTTGAAAACTGTGCCATAGAGGCTGTTACTGCAGCTTGTCAGGTATTGTTTTCCCTCAAGGCAGGAAAAGCTCGTCTTTTTCAAAGAAATCCTCTGTCGGGGTGCGTATTGTGATGGAAGGAGTGTTAGCTGCCTTCTTCTGATGGCTTGAGTTGCTGTGGGCTGTTTTAGTTTAAACTGACAAAAGAGTATGGCCAAGAAATCAGGATCCACTTATACAAAGTCCGTGAAAAATATCTGCAGTGCTCATCATATTGTGGCTTCTTGCGTCACTGATGTCATGTGGCTGTTTTTAGAATGTGCCTCAGCACTGAAATTGTGACTTGTTGAAATCACTGCCTGCTCCCGAGACAGACCTGGCACAACCCAAAATGCTGATGTGTTCCTTCCTTCTGCTGTGTGCGCTTTGTGCAGGCCCAGAGCAGTCTCCTTGATATGATATCTTCCTACAACATGGACCAGTTCAGCCAGCTTGTATCAACTATCATTGTGAAGTCGTGGCCCAGAAGGATTGAGCATTCTCGGGATGATTTTGATGAGATTTTGCACCACTTGCTTACGTGGCCTGACGTCAAACATATCTTCAGCTTTAATGGTATGTCTGCGTGTTCTGATAGGTTATGGCTACCTAAAAATGCAGGTCTTTGTCATGTGAGTGGGTTGAAGTGGGTTCCGTGGGTTTGGGCTGTGGGATCTCTGTGGGAAGGTATCTGAAGTGCCGTCCTGAGGTCCTGGCAGTTTCTGTTGAGGTAAATGTGAAGGATCAGAGGATGCTGTGATGAGTTCATACGCTTTCGGACGGGGATTCAAATGGGAAATTGAAAGACTCTGTTTTATGACATTAAATTATAGCTTCAGCCTAATTTTTGTGAAGCAGGACTGATCTAGGTTTTCCGCATGTTGTTTCTTGAACAGGAACAAACACAAAGCTCCAAGAACAGCTTACAAATGAAGCAAGAATTGTAATGGCCAAAGCAGACGCTGTGTTTGTGGGTGTCACCAATGACCTCCAGGAAGGGAGCATCCTCATCAAGCATCTGGAAGAGATTTTGCAGCATGAGAATCAGTTTATCTTTATCTGGGAGCTAAGTAAGTGTGCTGCTCTGAGGTGGCCTTGCAGTGACTGATGGCGTGCTCTGTTAAGATTACTTCAGTAATTAGTTATACTAATTAGGTGCTTCAGCATTGAATAGTGCTGTCAATGTCTGTGTTCTTTGTGTAGAGCTCACAGCTTGTCCTGCCTGCATTGCAGTGTTTGTGGCTGTGCTGACCCAAACCTGAGCTATAGGTGCAGAGGGGGAAGTATCATCCTAGTGACCACGGATGGGTTTTTCTTTCAGAGCACAAGCAGCTGTTAGACGGGCAAAAAGAACTCCTGAGACAACTGAAAGAAGTGCTGCAGAGGAGACGAGAAGAAGTAACACACATCATGGGAGAGAGAAAAGCAATAGGAACCTTTCTGAACATGTGTAGGAGGGTGCAGGCGTCTGTGACAGGTAGTGCTTTGGGGAAGCAATTTTGAAGTGAATGCAGAAAATGCAATTTTTTTTTGGAAACTACTGCACTTTTAAAGCAGGTTTTATTCTAAGCTATAGGAAGAATGGGGAGGGGTGGTGAAAATAAACCTGGAGCATCTGGGGCCACTTGTGTGTCAAATGGTGTTTGTAGGGTCTACGTGACCCTATGTGCGTTGCATCTTGCAGCACGGAGGATTAGATGAATTAAGGTTGATACGGGTGAGACATCTGACCTCTGACCTGTCTCTATTTTAAAGTGTACGTTGGTGAGGTGGATCATCAACACTCAGAAGATCTTCGCTCCGAAAAACTGAATAGAGTTGTGAATGTGGGAAAGAGACCCATAGAGACCTACTACAGGCTGAGCCAAGAGCTGAAAGGATGTGCCCAGAAAATGCACGCTTTTAAAGACAGCCTGATCTTCCAGCAGTTCTGGGAGGAAGCTGCCATGAAAGCAAGAGAGAAGTATGGTAGTCCAGACGAGGAGGCGGCTGTTCCTGTGGACCTTAATGATGTTTTTAATGACCTAATCTCCCCTTGTTTTACAAGTTACGAGAGGTTGTATGATGATCTCAGGTCTGGAAATCTCACTCTGTCTGCAGTTGATAGAATTTTCCAGGATTTCACCAATCATCCCGAAGATATCAAAGCAGAGCTGGACACCATATGTGACCTTCGGCCCAAGGAAGGGAAGCATTGGGTTGATCGGCGCTTCCAGCAGATCCAGCAGTATCACGAAATGCATTTAACTTTTGACGTTGCCAAGATTATTGCTAATGTTAAGGAGAGTTTGAACCTTTCTGGTGACTTCAGTGTCCTGGAAAATTTGCTGTACATGGTAAGTATTTGTTCTTTCAGCTCTGTACTGTCAGGGTGTTGGCTGGAGGGTTTAGTAGAGCTGAACCTTCTAGGAAGGCTATGTGATCTGTCAAGCCAGTCTCTGCCCTAGAATACTTATTTGGGATAACTGTAGTGTTCAAGTGAAGCGCTTGTGTGTAATCTTTCTTAAGAGAGAAGATGTATTCGTCTGATGTTTGGGGTATGTGTTTGCAGAGGGCTTTCCTTTCCCTTGGAAAACAGGCTGTATTTCCCATTCCCAGAATGAATGCTTGTTTCTGCTGCTTGCTTCGTAGACAGAAGAGCTTGAATCACACAAGACACAAAAACTGGACTTCATCAACTCTGAGCTTATACGTGCCAAGGAACTTCTGCAGGGGATCACTGTGAACCGGCGGGGATGTCTGAGGGAGCTGGCCCGGCAGAAGGAGTTTGTCTGCTGGGTCAGAGAAGCACTGAAAGGTGTGTGCTGCTCACCCAGAAATTAGGCAGATGGTACCAGAAGGGATGCTAGTTTGTGTGGGGGACAGGAGGAATGCCGTGTCCCTGACCCATCTGTTTTATGCTTTCACAGCTTCTGGTATTACAGTTACCAGCATCCCTCATGAGTTTGGGCATGGAACATGCTGTGATGTAGCCCCTGTAAACGTGCCATTGTAGTCTTGTGCTGCACACAGTAGCTACCCTGATACACAGCAGGGCTTGGTCTGAGCAGTGTAACTGCTGCCACTGTTGGTTGCCTAACAGAACAGAGGCTGTCCATGTAACAGGGTGGCAGCAGTCTGAATTGTGTCTGTCAGCTCAGTTGTCTTACACTGACACACGTACCCCTTCAATCCTGGCTGTGAGCCCGTGCTATTCATGGCAATGCAGGTAGAAACCAGGGCCAAGGATGCCATTAATTCAGGTGAAATCCCAATGAAATGGGTGGTGGTACGGGTGGATGAAAGCTGCACTGGAGATTTTATTCAAAGGCATTTTTTCTGCATCTTCTATAAAAGAGTGTCATGAAATTGCAGTGAAACCACTTCATTTTTTATTCATGTATTTATCTCATTTAAGATATAAACGAGCTGAAGGTCTTTGTGGACTTGGCCTCCATTTCTGCTGGGGAGAATGACATGGACGTGGATCGTGTGGCGTGTTTCCATGACACTGTGCATGGCTATTCTTCCCTGCTCTACGAGCTGAATCAGGAGTCAGGGTTTATTGGCTTCATGCACTGCTTAAGAAAGCTGTGGCGAGCCCTGGAC
Organism: Tragopan temminckii; assembly: GCA_028571105.1. Classification (NCBI taxonomy): domain Eukaryota; kingdom Metazoa; phylum Chordata; class Aves; order Galliformes; family Phasianidae; genus Tragopan; species Tragopan temminckii. The sequence continues at coordinate 4,219,171 of JAOWBP010004377.1, forward strand.
ACAGATGAGAATCTTCCCAAAAAACTGGTGAGTTCTGCTGCGGCTCAAAGGCTGACTGCAGCAGCTCCTGTTATTGGAAAGGAAATATCTTACGTTCGCATAGCACAGAAATTCACTGCAGCAATTATTGCACGTATAGCACAGATTTCTCCAGAGTACTACTGAAGCTTTTAAGCATGACATGGTGTAGTTCTGCTCTTTCAAAGAGTTTGAATGATGGTGCAGAAGAGGGAAGGCAACTAACTGGGAACTCCATTTTATCCTTTGCAGCAGGGCAGTTCTACAGTAAGAGGCTCTGAAGCGCCGCAGGCTCTGTTCTGCAGCCCAGAGTGTTGGTAAAGAGTAACTGTGCTGAAGGGTTGGACTGTGGCCCTTTTCTCCTTCCCTATCCTGAAGTTCTCTGGAGCCAGCCCAAGCTGTTTTTCCTGAACACACATATAAGCCTGGACAGAAATGCCAAGTCAGAGTGATGAGGGCAATGCCGTGTCTTCTCTCCCCACAGCGTGCTTCAGCTCAGCACTTGGAGTGGTTGAAAACAGTGAAGGAGAGCCACGGGTCTGTGGAGCTGTCATCACTGTCCCTGGCAGCCGCCATCAACAGCAGAGGAGTGTACATTCTTGAAGCACCAACTGACGGCCGGAAGGTGAGGCTGCTTCTCTCTGCTTGAGCTGCTGCTGTGTCAGACTGTTTTCTGATCCATATCGCAGCAGAAGTGTGCTGTAACTTCATTGCCGCTTTACGTGGTTTCTTTTGGGGGTCTGATGGCTCTCAAGTGCTCTTCTCGCTGCCTCAGCAGTGGAACCTCACTGCACATCAGCACTGATTTACTATCTGTTAGGTTTCTTTGGACAACGTCCTGCACCTCACCCTTCTGGAGAGCTCTGATCACAGACTGTCACGGAAATACTCCCTGGCAGAGCTTCGTGAACTGCAGAACAAACTGATGCTCATGTCAGCAAAGGGAGAGCAAGGCCTGGAGGTGGAGAAGTTCTCTGAGGTCAGATCTTAAACCCAATGGCTTATTGATGTTGAAGTTGAGGTTGCACTTTGCTTGAACATCAGCTTTTAGGACTGTGATTTACAGCTGAGTTCTGGGGATGGGTAATAGCAGACAGATACTCCTATCTTTTTTTGGGGAAATAAACTGGAAATGGAATAGAAGATCAGCGTCCTCATCTTCTGTCTGTGCTGGGAATGTTCCTTGCTGAGGGGGTTGCTGTACTTGTGTAAAAACCAAAGGATTCCTTACAGGCTTCCTGGGGGTATTGCAATTAAACCTCTTCCAGGGAGCCTTTTGTACAGGGCCTGATGTACCTGGCCTGGTATGTCAGAGCCTTTGTAATTGGAAGTTTCTTGTGTGGTTTTGCTGGCTGTGACTTGTCTTGGTAAAATCAGGTTGTTTTTTTCTGTCCTCACACAGACCTTTTCCAATGTCCAAAGACTTGCACAGGCCTTTATAGACCTCTACTCAGCTGGGAACATGCTCTTCCGCTCCTGGCTTGCTCAGGTACACTGTTCACCAAAAAGTGAGTGGTGTGTTCTTATAGACTTCACTTTGAGACTGATCCCAGGGCTGGAAGGGCAAGGAGAGCTGGCAGATGTGCTCCCTCACCTCTGCAAGACAGTGGAGAGCTTTCTGGAGAGCTGGCAAAGCTTCATGTCCAAGAAGCGATCCCAGCATTTCTACTTGAACTTCTACACAGCTGAGCAGCTGGTTTATTTGTGCACAGAGCTGGGACGGAGGCAGCCCAGCCAGAAAGCCCTGATGATGCTTTCGTTCCTAAAAAGCAACTGCACCGCAGAGGATGTCCGTAGAGCCTCTGAAGGCCACGAGCCCCCCAGCTCAACGAAGGCTGTTTCTGACTTGCCTGCACTGCTGGATGAGGAGAGGGATCTGACCACCTGCTTGGAGCACATCTGGGAGTGCTACATGAGCAACATGGGTGCCTTTCTTCCAAAATGCCTGGATGTGGACACGCTTGGTGCGTGGCTGAAGAATCTGGCCAGTGGGGAGAGGGAGTGCGTCACCAGGGATTTCCCCCAGGATCTTCTGCACGTTGGTCAGCCCAACCTCATCACGTGCCCTCGCTCCGAGGTGCTCACTTCTGCTCTGGCTGTTTACATGAACAGCCCCAACCAGCCCCTCCCCACCTTCGATGAAGTTCTCCTGTGCACTCCTCAGACCACTGCTGAGCAAGTGGGGCTCTTCCTCAGGAGATGCCTCATTCCCGGCAGCGAAGGAGAGAAAATTTACACCATGCTGTTTGCAGACGAGCTGAGCTACGATGTCAGCTGCAGAGCAGAGGAGCTTTTCCAGCACCTGCAGGGCTACAACAGCACCTATCGCCTCGTCATCCTGTGCAACTGTGAGAGGGAGCACTGCTACATCCCTTCTGTCTTCAGCCAGTACAAAGTGCACATGATACCCCAGAGACCCCTCACTGAAGTCCAGCAATACCTGCAGCACCACTACAGAGTTGCTCAGCCTTTGAACTCAGCCGCTTGTGTGTTCAAGGGCAGCACGTGTGTTGGGATCGTGTCCTCCAAAAGAGCTGGTGTGGGTAAGAGGTCTCACGCAAAGCAGGCTCTGCTGAGTGTTGAAAACACTCTGCCTCTTTTTCTGTCCTAAGTATCTGGTCAGGAAGAATGATTCAGACTCCAGGCAGTAGTGAGGTGATTTACTACTGGACCATCTAGAGATGGTTTCTCTTGCTAATCTGATGCCTCTCTCTTTCTACTGACGTGAATCATTAACACAAATTAGGTGGCTTTGGTTCCAGGCTGCAACTCTTGCTCTGACAAGATTTAGACTTTCTTTTTCTGGAATATACTTTAGAAAGCTTCAGAGATCTCAAAGAATATCTGTATCTACGCCTTTGACTCACTTCATTCTACGATGCTTGTAGTACTGTATAGCTGATATTGATTTAATTCTTGCGATGTTTTTATGATAACAGGGAAATCCCTTTATGTAAAGAGACTGCATGAGAGGCTGGAAGCACAGCAGCCTGACTGTACAGAGCTTCTGAAAACCATCAGGCTAATAGAGCCAGCAGTGGATGAAGATAAAGTGCTACAATCTCTTCTGCCTTTTCTGGAGAGCCAACAGCCTGCAAAGCCCATGATATTCCATTTTGACATCACCTCTTCAGTAAGTTCACCTCTCCTACCCGTGCCTCTTCCTTGCAGAAGCTTTTGTTTCTTAGTAAGCTATTTAACTAGGCCATGTTTTATGATGATTAATTGTGTAAGTTAGTAAAGGACTCTTCTTAGCTTTGAGGTGGCTGAACACTGAAACAGGTTGCCCACAGAAGCTGTAGAATCTCCATCCTTGGAGGCAATTCGAAACCTGACTAGACGTGGTGTTGGACAGCCTGCTGTGAGCAGTGGGGTTGGGGGGGCCCTTCTTCAGACGTCCCTCGCAGCCTCAGCTATTCTGTGATTCTGTGAAGCTGTGATGAGTAAATAACAGGAAATGTCTTTGTCTTTGTTCTAATGACAGGTACAAAGTGGAGTTCCAGAGTTTCTCTTCAAGCTGTTGGTTTTGCAGTACCTGACAGATGCTAATGGAAATATGTGGCTGCGACAGAAGTGCCATTTGTATATCATTGAAATCCTTGAGGTGCCACCTCTGCCACAGCAAATGGTAAGACACGTATGTACAGCAGTGCTTATCTCTTTGAATTTCTCAGTCTTGGCACCGATGTTGGTGTATGTAGCTGGACTGTAATGCGGAGACTGTAATGGTAAATACAGCTTAGAGATTCCCTGTTTGTCTCAGGAGGTGCTGCACACCTCCGTTACAAAGTGGTGCTTATGGGATTGTATGAAATGATATTAAAACGCAACAGAGCTGTTGTGGTTTCCTTGGATTATTCATTTTTGAAGGTCTGTTAGCTCGAGCATCACTGGTCCTGCTGTAACATTTATAGGAAAGATAAAAACACAAAATCCAATCTTTGTGTTACTTTGCGTGTTTGCAAGTACTAGAATATTTATACTCAAATATAAGAATGTTGTTCTTACGAGAGAAAATGGATAAATAACAAGTTTCTATGGTTTAATTTTCTTTTTCCTTGAGGTAACTCTGAGAAGGGATTGATGTTAACAAAGGACTGATGTTACAGGAAGGAGACTAGAGGGAACGGGATCACCAGAAACACTGGGGGGGAACACTATGGTTATGTAGAGTAGCTGCTGTTTTGTTAGGTCTGTAATCTTAGGCAAGGATACTGTAAGAACAAATTAAAACAGATGAAGGTTAGGGCAACAGGTTTGTGATGAAATATTTTGCTTTTCTCTGCTCCAGGTATCAGTGAGCCAGAAGTATAATTTCCTTGATGCGTTCCCTAAAGTAACATGCAAGTCTCCCAAGGAGGTACTAGAAATGGAGACGCTTGAGAGGCAGCCCAGGGATGCTTCAGACCCAGGAATGGACGAGAAGGAATTTCATAGTGAGGCTTTCCAGAGACCTTTCCAGTATCTGAAAAGATTTGAGAACAGGTGCAATCTGGACACGTTCTGGTATACAGAACACTCTGTGGAAGGGAGCCCAGCAGAATGCCTGCAGATTTTCCTCCTGCACTGCGGGGTCGTGGATCCCTCCTGGTCAGAACTCCGAAACTTTGCATCATTTCTCAATGTTCAATTGAGAGATTGTGAAGCTTCTGTCTTTTGCAACCCTGAATTTGTCCAGGACACTCTGCAAGGCTTCAAAAACTTTGTTGTTACCTTCATGATTTTAATGGCAAGGGATTTCGCAACGCCCTCCCTACACATTTCTGATCAGAGTTCAGGAAGGCAGACCTTCAACATGGAGGATGTTTCTGAAGATGATCTTCTTCCTTTCCGCGTTCGGAAGAAGTGGGAGTCTGAGCACCACCCATATTTGTTTTTCAATGGAGATCGTGTGTCCATGACGTTCATTGGCTTCCACTTCCAGCCCAATGGGGCTCAAGGTGTTGATGCTATTAATCCTTTGAACGGCAAAATTATCAAGAGGAACATCATGTCTTCACAGCTGTACAATGGCTTGTTACTCCAGAGAGTTCCCTTTGATATTTCTTTTGATAGCTTGACACGTCTTGAGAAACTAGACAGACTATGCATGGTTTTGGGAATCCAGTACGTAACAGACCCTGATGAGACCTATGAACTCACAACAGACAACGTGCTGAAGATGCTGGCTATTGAGATGCGGTTCAGGTGCAACATCCCAGTTGTTATCATGGGAGAAACAGGCTGTGGGAAAACCAGGCTGGTAAATTTTCTGTGCAAATTACGCAGGAGCTTTGTAGAGGTAGAGAACATGAAGCTTGTGAAAGTCCATGGAGGTACAACTGCAGAAATGATTTATGCCAGGATCAAGGAAGCAGAAGTCCTTGCTATAGCCAATAAGAAGCAGCACGGGTTGGACACAGTCCTATTTTTTGATGAAGCCAACACAACAGAGGCTGTGAGCAGCATCAAGGAAGTCCTGTGTGACCACACGGTGAAAGGGAAGCCTTTGGTCTCTTGCTCTGGCTTGCAGATCATAGCAGCCTGCAACCCCTACCGGAAGCACACGCCAATGATGATTCAGCGCTTGGAATTAGCTGGGTTGGGCTACCGAGTCAAAGCAGATGAGACAAAGGAGAAGCTTGGATCTATTCCACTAAGACAGCTTGTGTACCGGGTCCATGCACTCCCACCCAGCATGATCCCCTTAGTGTGGGATTTTGGGCAGCTGAACAACTTAACTGAGAAAATGTACATACAGCAGATTGTGCAGAGAGTTACCGAACACATCCGAGTGGACCAAGCTGACGTGAAGGTAATTGCAGAAGTGCTGATTGTTTCGCAGCAGTACATGAGGCAGAGGGATGATGAATGTAGCTTTGTCAGCCTGCGGGATGTGGAGCGCTGCATGGAAGTTTTCAAGTGGTTTTACAAGCGCAGCGAGCTGCTGTTGGAAGAGCTGGAGAAGTACCTTGAAGAAAAGAGTGCTCCGAAAAGCCCCGAGAGAAACAACGTTATCTGGTCCTTGGTGCTGGCAGTTGGGGTCTGCTATCACGCATCCTTGGAAAAGAAGGAGGCATATAGGGATGCTATCAGCAAGGTCCTCCCAGAGCCTTACAATACTCAGAAAAAGATTTTGGAAGAAATCAGCATGATGCAGGATTTATTCCTGAGTGGTGTGCAGCTCCGAGACACCATAGCAAGAAACTTGGCCTTAAAGGAAAATGTCTTTATGATGGTCATCTGCATTGAGCTGAAAATCCCTCTTTTTCTTGTTGGGAAGCCTGGCAGCTCCAAATCCCTTGCAAAAACCATTGTGGCTGATGCGATGCAGGGCCAAGCTGCTCACTCGGATCTGTTCAAGGACCTGAAGCAAATCCATCTGGTATCTTTCCAGTGCAGCCCTCTCTCTACTCCGGAGGGCATCATAGGCACTTTCAAGCACTGTGCTCGGTTCCAGGATGGGAAGAACCTGGAGGAGTATGTCTCCGTGGTGGTTTTGGATGAGATCGGGCTGGCAGAAGACTCTCCCAAAATGCCTTTGAAGACTTTGCACCCGCTTTTGGAAGATGGCTGCATAGATGATGACCCTCTTCCTCACAAGAAGGTTGGCTTCATTGGGATTTCCAACTGGGCTTTGGACCCCGCTAAAATGAATCGAGGCATCTTTGTCTCCCGTGGTGACCCCAGCAAAGAGGAGCTCATAGAAAGTGCAAAGGGAATTTGTTGCTCAGATCGGGGGGCTTTGCACAAGGTTGAACAGTATTTTCATCACTTTGCAAATGCGTATGAAATCATCTGCAAGGCCCAGGACAGGGAGTTCTTTGGTCTGCGTGACTACTACAGTCTCATAAAGATGTTTTTTGCCTTGGTTAAGAGCTCTAAAAGCAAGCCCAGGCCTCGAGACATAGCTGAAGTTGTTCTCCGTAACTTCAGTGGCAAAGATGATATCAATGCCTTGGAAATATTCACCTTGCAGTTACCAGAGAAAGGAGAGGTAAACGCTCATGATATCAGTAGAATTGAGCTGATACAACAAAACATTTACAGCAGCAGTGAGGATGGTGATTGCAGGTACCTGCTGGTGTTGACTGAGAATTACGCAGCGCTGCAGATCCTCCAGCAAACTTTCTTCACTGCCCGGCAACAGCCAGAAATTATCTTTGGCTCCAGTTTCCCCAAAGACCAGGAGTACACCCAGATATGCAGGAACATCAACCGTGTGAAAGTTTGCATGGAAACCGGCCAAATGGTCGTGCTCCTCAACTTGCAGAACCTCTATGAAAGCCTCTACGATGCCCTTAACCAATACTACGTGTACCTTGCTGGCCAGAAGTACGTTGACCTGGGGCTGGGCACCCACCGGGTGAAGTGTCGGGTGCACCCCAAGTTCCGTTTGATTGTCATCGAGGAGAAAGATGTGGTGTACAAGCACTTCCCCATCCCGCTGATCAACAGGCTGGAAAAGCACTACCTGGATATCAGTACAGTCCTGGACAAGGAGCAGAGAGAAAAAGTGAAGGAGTTGAAGAAGTGGGTGCGTGACTTTGTTGCTGTCAACACCAGGGAACACCTCGTGAACCAGCAGAATTACAGCCCTTCGGATGTGTTTGTGGGCTACCACTCTGATACCTGTGCCTCGGTGGTCCTGCAGCTGACGGAGCGGCTGAAGGCAGCGTGTCCTCCCAGCCAGCTCATGGCACGTGTCAAGGCTGAAGCGCAGCTGGCGCTGCTCAACTGTGCCACCCCCGACTCCGTGATCCGGCTCTGTAACTCGGGGGGTTTGTTCAGGAGCAATTCTCTGGCCAACGTGTACTTCAAGCAGCAGCAGCACTCGTCTTTTGCAGACTTCCTCCGAGCTCACATCCGCTCTGGGTCGGGGTGCCAGACGGTCTTTACAGAGGTGAGCATCCTGCAGGGTCCTCTCGAAATGCTCTCTGCCTGTGCTGAGGCTCTTAGTTTGTGTCACTGCTGCTGTATTATGGCTGCGTGTGAGCAGACTTGCAAACAGCCCTGCTGCCGAGGTGTGCAGGGGCGGGTGTTAGGTTTTGTTTTGCTCTTGCCTTATGCCAGAACTAAAGAACTTCAGCTAAGATGGGCTGGAGAATTTTTCTGTCTCCTGCCTTGGAGAGAGAGAACATGCTTTGTTTTGGGGCTGTCCGTGGGGAAGGCTCACTATGGGGGCTGACAAGCCATTTCTTAAGCCTTGACTGCTTCTCCTCTGCCCAGCACTGGCAGCATCAAGTGATGCTGCATCCAGATGCATACTGCTGGCCCTGGGTTGGTGTAGCAGCTCACGTTGGCAACTTGCCTGCTTGTGGGTCAGTTAAATTGCTTTTGGGGTGCTCACTGTCTCTGCAGCATCTGGGAGTGCAGGCATGTGAGTCTGTACTGCTTTCCTAAGCTGAGAACAAACCCGTGTCTTGCACTCCCAGGTCACCACCTTCTCGAGGCTCCTCACCAGTGCTGACTCTGCGTGTCTGGAAAGAGAAGTGCAGGGTAAAGCACAAAGGCCTCAGATCCTCTTCCTGCAGCAGTTTGACACAGAGTACTCATTCTTGAAAGGGATCCGGTGAGTTTGTTTTTGCGTTACGTTGCTCAGAGTAGGTGGTCAGATGTATGGAAGATGCAGTGGCACGGCTTTGGGGTAATGTACTGAAAGGGGAGCCAGGAAGCCACGTGGTGTTGAGCTCAGTGCAAACTGAATTACTTCCATTGTACTAAGCATGAGATTTGCTTTTGGAGGTGTTCTGTCCCTGCAGGATAGCTTTCCTAACTTCTCCCTTGGCCTGTGGCAGTCAAAGCTAATCTGAACTGACCGTCCACAGTCTCTTATGTTTTGCTTTAACACTTCTTTTAAATCCCCTTTCGCTCTTTAGAGATTTCCTTGAAGCCACACCAGGAAATAAAGTCCTTATTATTCAGGCAGACTTTGAAGATGGCTCTCAAAATGCCCAGCTCGTCGCCTCGGCCAAGTAAGTCCCTGGTGAAGTGGTTCCCTGCTGGCTGTTCTGCATGGAGGCTGCACGCTCTTCTTTGCTATTTCTGGGGGTTTCAGAACCAGGAATTCCTAATCCTCTGTTCATGCTGTACTAAAAGGAAACTGAAAGCATTGATTGAATTTTGAATAATAATTCGTAATCCAAGTCTAAATAAACCAGTACTGGGCTGGCTTAAGTCATCAGGCAGTGTCCTGTGAAGTGCAGGTTCTTGCTCTTGGCTGTGTGATTGAGTAAAGGAGGCACAGTGACTTGGGGAGTGCAGGGGGAGGAGGGTACCTTGTCTAACAGAGGAAAGATTGGTGGCCTTGACTTCTGCCTGACAGCAGCACTTCCCTTTTGTTGCAGATACACTGTTGTTAATGAAATCAACAAGGCAAACTTGGGAGAAGTCTCTGTCTTTGTTTACTTTATTATGAAGCTTACGCGGGTGGAAGGAGGAACTTCCTACGTGGGATTCCATGGAGGTGGGTTTGGCCATCTGTCGTCTCCAATTCACCTTCCTTCCTTTCGTGGAATCAGTGTGTCCTGCAGCTCCTCTGAACTGCTCCCTTTATCTATGTGGGGGCTGGGTTCCCCGTGGCATGACATTACTGTCATTGTCTGTAGGTCTGTGGCAGTCGGTGCACATAGATGACCTCCGCAGGTCCAAGGACATGATCTCTGACATGTCTGTGCTGCAGAACCTCACCATCAGCCAGATGCTCTGTGAGGATTGGGATAAAACCAAAGGTGAGCTGTATGTGAGCTGTGCCAGATGCTAGAGGGGAAAAATGGGGGATGCCCCCCTGGGAGATCCTATGCTGAGTACAACATACCTACACTGCTAAGTATCTCATCTAGGGAGCACTACATGGCTGTCAACTTTGCCTTTCTGTTTAGTTTGTTTCTGTGAGGTTTTGGTCGTAAATAAGTTAATTTTGTCATTTTCCCTGACAAAAATGCAGTATTTGCACTGCTCGGTGTGCTCTACCTCAGCACAAGAGAAAGCAGGTGCTGCAGAGCAGGGCCCGAAGGGCAGCCAGTGTGCAATGGCAGCTCAGAAAAGGGAGTGCTGATTCTGCACACATCAGGGACCACTGGCAAGGAGCCGCCCTAGGGAGCATCTCACACCAGTGTAGATCTGTTCATTTAAACCCAGAGGAAGACTAGAAAAGATTTTCTTTCTTGCTTAGTTTTTTTTTTTTTCTTGGATTCTTTTTCCTTTTGCCACTTTGCCTTACAAGAGGCAGAATACAGCTGTGAGGACTGTGGTGCAGCTTAGTGCATTAATTCAGCATCATCACTTCTTTTGGTTCTTGCTGCATAAAGCTTGACAGCCCCAGCAGCTGTAGGTGCATTTAGAGATGGAGCTCAGCTATTTGCGCAAGCGATGATGAATCTGACAGATGTCCTACTGCTCTCAGATGCAGTCACTAAATAAACTCTTATGTGATGGATGCAGCAGCGTGCTGTTGTTTTCTAACAAAAATTCTACACCTTGGATGCAGATCCACCTGTAAATGGAGAAGAAGAGGAGGAGAGAGAGGGGGAGGCTGAAGCATCAGTGCCAGCAGCAGAGCACTGTGAGGTCAGTGTGGGATGTATTTGTTTGCTTCTCAGCTATCGGTGCGGCTCTCTGCTCTTTTGTCACCCACAGATGCAATGTTCCCTTTGCATCCACGGTCACTTGAAATCCATCATTACTTATTTACATCAAAAAACGTGGGTGAGGAAAAAAATCTGTCCCCCTCTGCTGCCTGGTGAAAATTAGCATCACTAAAAAAGCAAACGAATTGCAGGACTCCATAATTCCTTACTCAGTGTTCCTAATTCTTAAAAACAAACAGAAAAACAACCCTGTATTTACAAGCTTCTGCTGTTTTATGGATCTGAAACCTGAGGTCTATGGTTCTGAGCCTGCCATTCCAGCTGTCAGTGCCTTCTGTTGGCGGGCTATATTGGAAACTGAGCTGGAGTTGGCTGCAGACTTTGCAGCAGCCATGTTAAGACTGGCTCGTGCTCCTCAGGCAATGTGATTCCAGAGGATGCCCACTATGAGGGTGACCATGTGTGGCTTTTGCCCTTCTAATGCCTAAGGGTCTTTCAAGGAGGGCATATATACCCCCAGCCCTGTCGGGTTGATCAGTTCCACTTTCATTTGTGAACTGCTGAATCTTTCCCTGTAGGAATCGTATTTGCACAGAAATGGTATTTTACATGCCAGCTTAAAAGGTTGCAGAAATCACAGTGTACGCTTGGTTGCAAAATGAGTGCTTAAATTTGTCACCAGGGATAACAGAAGAACTGCGTTATGGGAAGCAAATGGCATGGACTCTCTAGAGAGCAACATAATCCGTAATAAGATGGATGTACCTGGGGCAAGGGAGTGAAACCAAATAATGAGCTTTTTTGTCTCTGCTGCTGGGAAGGGTGAAGTGCTGGACATCGTTGTGCTGCTGAGGAGCTGCGTGCAGAGTGCTGTGGGAATGCTGCGGGACCAAAATGAGAATCTGAGCCGAAGCAGAAAGCGAATTGAGATTCTCCTCAGCCTCCTATCCAAAGAGAATGGCTTGAAAGGTATGCGTTCCTCTGTAGTGCAGCTGGTAGTGTCCCTCAGCATCTGGGGAGCCACCAAAACGTGCAGGTTAACTCACTGGGGACCTAAAGGTTGGTGGTTTTCACTGTAGTGTAGGAAAGGTAGAACTCCTAGGCTGGCTCCTGAATGTGTGCGTGCTCCAGCCTCACTATTTGCGTGGTTGTAGGGCTTTGCCTGGACTTCTGGCTCCTGGCTTTCTCTGGCTGTGCTATATCTGGTGGCTAGTTGCACCCCATTGATTGATTACTGAAGCAAATATAAAATACTGTGCTTGCTGTGATATTTGTGTTTTGATCCAAGGCCAATAGAAGAGGAAATAATAACAACTTCTTGTTTTGTAGCCTCCTTCCTGAAGACAACAAGGGCTCGTCTCTCCAGCCTTTTGAAAAAGCAAGAAGAAAATTCCTTTCAGCCCAAAAACTGGGTGCTTCGGGCAGCTTCCAACCTCGGTGCCCTGCAGGAGGCAGGAACCTTCAGGTAAGGACAGCAGCAGTATCTCATAGCCTGCACCAAATGGCCGTGGTGGAGCAGGGACAGCAGTTCTGTGTAAGCTGAATATTTGCAGTGTCAGCCTCCAGGCTGTGCTGGGATCTCTCTGAAGGCAGTTTTGCCTTCCCAGCTCCTAAGGGAGGGCAGCTTGCAGCTGAATGGGCTGTGCTGGAACAGGAGTGCTTGAGTGCATGGGGGCTCTTAGCAGATCAGTAGGATCACGGATGAGTCACAAATAAGAAATGTGGGGTTTTTCTTCCCTTTTTTTTTTTTTTTTTCCCCTTCCTCTTTTAAAGGTAGGGTTAGGACTCTCACAGACAAATGCCCACAGTTTTTTAGGACCATCACTCCTGATTTGCTGATGCCGTTGTTCATGTTCCCTCTGGGTTTCTCGGTCTCTTTCTTCCCCCCCAAGGCACACCTTGTGGAAGCGAGTCCAAAAAGCCATCACTGAATTCCTGGCTCTCCTAATTGCTGTCATAGACAGAAATGGCAATCTGGAGCTGTTGGCCAGGCCAGCACCGGAGTGGGTGACAAACCTGTGGATGTTCATCTTCAGTGACACAAAACTCCTGACTGTCCCTTCTGGTGGGGGTAAAAACAGGTGAGCCCCTGGAGAGAGCAGCAGGAGGGCTTGGCTGACAGCACTGACACCAGTCCCACGCTGTCTCTAAATCAACGTGGGAGATAAATGTTGTTGGTTGCTCCCAGTGCTGTGCCAAAGGCAGTGGGGAAGGTCTTTGGTGACTGCAGAAGTCTCTTTTTCTGCCTTATCCCTGTCACTCCTGGGCTTTGCTCTGTGGTTCTTGGCTTGCTCGCACTTCTTACCCATCCCATGAAGCCTGTGTGTTGTGCCACTAGAGTCTTTTTGCTAGAGAACTCTCACTGGATAGGTCCTAATGCTATGTAATTGGCACAAGGAGTTCTATTCGTGAGTCCTTCGATTCTTTTCTCCTTCTAGGGCTGCTTTCTTGCTTTCTGGATCTTACTGCCTCTGTCTGAAAGTGCTTCTCAAGCAAAAGCCTGCTATACTAATGATCTTTTAATCTCCTAGCTCTCAAACAGGGATAATTCTGGTGCAGAACAGCATGATGGTGTCTGCTGATGCTGGGAATAAGATGCCCTTCAGCTGGAGGATAAAGGAGTATTTGGATGAGATGTGGTTAAAAGCTCAGTACATCCAAAACACTGAAGGTGAGCACCTGGCTTGAGTTTGTGATACTCCATCCATCTGCCCTGTGAACTCCAGTGTATTGCTAGCATGCCTTGACCCATCCACCACGCTGGGATCACTTGCAATCCCTCTATACTCGTACAAGCCAGCAGAACGCTGTTTCCCATATTAGTCTGTCTCGTGTCCTGAATGCTGTGGAAATAACAAGAGTTGATGCTAAGATCCAGTAAATAAGGCAATGATGCTTGGACTGGGTAGGCCTGGCCTCAAATTCCTCGTTAGCACTCTGAATGAGAGGAGTGCTTTATGCAACAGTGACTGATTTAGGTATCCAGGCAGAAGCTGTGTCAAACCCAGCTTCCTCCTGACATGCAGAGCTTTTCTCTGCACTCTTGTTTTTCAGACCAAGCGGAGAACTTTGTGGATATATTCCATAAAACTGCGCTGGGAGAATTTATCTCTGCTCTGACTGAGGGAGAAAGGCTGGAGCTCTTCCAGTGCTATGTCACTGACTTCATTGTCCTGACCATCGGTGTCTCCTCTGCAGAGGAGCTGCAGGTCAGTGTGTGGAGCAGGAACTGGGAGCCCCTTGGCTGAAGAGAAGGGCATGATGCCTGTGAACGTGCCCTTCTGTATCAATGTCATAGAATGGCCTGGGTTGAAAAGGACCACAGTGATCATCTAGTTTCAACCCCCCTGCTATGTGCAGGATCACCAACCACCAGACCAGGCTGCCCAGAGCCACATCCAGCCTGGCCTTGAATGAATGTTGCCTTCTCAAACCCAGTCCTCCCCGCAGACGGGTGATGAGCTGTCCCCAAAGCAGATGTTGGATTCTGAATAGCTGCTGGAATTACTGAATGCTTACCTTAGGAGCACCAATAGGAAAAGTGCTTCCTTAGGAGAGCCCAGAAAAATGGCCCCAACATTTAAAGCTGCCTTTGTAAAGTGCTAATGATTTTTTTTCAGACAATTTTGTATTTTAGTACAAAATAAATTATAAAAGTAATTTTTTTTTTTTGTAAATTTTAATTTTATGTAACTTTTTTCTTCCCAACTTTTCAGTGTCTGCAACTTGCTTTCCTCTCCTGTATTGAGGAATGGAAGGCAGCTTCTCCCAGAAGACAGGAGGCAGTGCCATGCCTGCCTTGGGTCCACCTGGGCTACAGTCAGTTCAAGAGCCGCCTGCAGAACTTCTCTAGGATCCTGGCTGTACACCCCAGAGTGGTCGACTCTCTTCTTAACCTGAAAGAAGATGGAATGTCCCATCCCAACATGGTATAGTCATCACCAGGCATTTTCCGATCCTCAGCCCTAGCAGAGTGCTGTCTTCATTGAGTTAGTTTGTGTCCAGCGTCCTTTTGATTTCAGCTGAAGTGGAAAGCATGAACTCAGACAGAATTCTTGGTGTTAGGCAGCTATGTTAGCAGCCTTACTAGTAGCGTTGAAATTAGGCTGCCGTGCTTTTGTATTAATTAGTAGGGTGTGCTAATGATCTGAGCCATGAGCATGGGAACCCTAGGGCTTAAGATCATCAAGTAGGGCGTTATTCAGTGCTAGGTAGCAGAGCAGATTATGAGCCTTGGGCTCCCAGATAATTCTGAAATGTTGCTGCTGCATTATGCTTACACTCTGTGTGTGCAATTAGGTTTTAGACATCTTAGCTGCAATTGTGTGTGCTGAAGAGCTGGAGAACCAAATGCAGACAGCTCAACCAGAGATCTGGCTGCAGAAAGTGAAGAATCTTCAAATGCCAATTGAATTTATTTGTAAAGACAAGTTCATACAGAGAAGTGATATTTGGTGCCATCGGCTGCTACAACAACTCAAGTACGTACCACGGATCTGCTCACAGCCTTGATCTCTTGCCTTGCTGTTAGTACAGACTGAAAGCTGTTCTGGTGCTGCTTTTCTCTGATGAGAACTTTGTACACCTTCCCAGGTTCCAACTCGTGAGAGTTGTTATCAGTTGCCAGATTGTTTTTCCTTTCTTTCCTTCCACAGACGCTCCCCTGAAGTCTAGCAATGTTATCCTGTGCATTCCAGCTGCGTTCAGGGCTGATTCAAAGCTTGTTAGTTTGATGTTAATCAGTAACGTTTTCCTGCTTTACTCCATTCTTGTAAAGACAGAGATGGGGAACTTTGCTGCATCTGAGACAGGAGATTTATCTCTCTCAATTCAGACCGAGGGAGCTACACTGGTATCTTGCAGACCTTGTTTAGTTTAACCAAAGAGGGGAAAAAAAAAGCTTGGTTCATGGTGATTTTTTTTTTTTCTTTTTATAAGTTACTTCCCATTCTAACAGAAACTGGAGATAAGATGTTTGTTGTGGTTTTTGTTGTGCTGCAGTGCTGTCTGCAGGACAGATTCCCATGCCATAAACTCCCTCACTACGTACTGCTGTGTGTTTTGTCCTTGACAGAAAGCCAGGCTTTGGTTCAGGGGCAGATAACCAAAGGGCAAATCTAAGAAGCTGCATGAGAACTGTACACGAACTGTCGTGGGGAGCATGAGAAGCAGATCATTAGACTGACCTGATGCTGTTCTGCCTTTCACGCTCATCACACAGCCTCGTCAGCTCTGAGCTCCTAACTGTACTTCTGAAATCATGCTTTCCTTCCACAGAACCTGCTGGAACCGTGTTTTCTGCATGTCTCTGTTTGTAGAACATGTGTTGCTTGGTACCAGCGCTTTGATGCCAGAGGTTGAGAAATTAGTGAAAAATCATACTTTGCTTCTTGCCAAGGTAAGCTGGGATGTGATTTCACCTCTTTCCTGTTTGCTTCTGCCAACTGTGTTAGCAGAGCTGAGCCACTTAGCATTGCTCCTTTCTTCTGCAGCATTTTGAGGAGGGTTCAGACATGAAGACTCATCCAACTTTTGTTGCAGTGATCAAAGTACTGTGCAAATGCAAGGAGGAAATCAGCAGCAGGCTCTACAGGTAGTGATGCTGAAACAATCTGCACAATCAAGGAGAAATTTTGCCTGTGTATTTGTGAGCATAAAAAGCATTGCGTTCGATGTACTGAAAACCAGATGGAGAGTAGTATATTTTATTTTATTCCGCACCCCGGGGCTGAGTGGATTAGCCAAAAGGTCTTAAACTGTCTTCTCTGATTCTAGTTGTAGACGAACTTCTTATTCAAGACTTTCTTGGTAAGATAGCATGGAAGCAATCATGTTCATTGCTGTTCCTGAATTACAGGTATGAATTGAAGCCGTGTTCCATCTGCCATGGAGAGCTCAAGGATCCAGTCCAGCTGTGTTGCAGCCATGCCTTTTGTGAGAAGTGCATCAGATCATGGCTAATTCCAGCACACATGCATTGTCCGTTGTGCAGAGTTGCTGTTGAAGATGATAATTTAACTGTTAACAAGGAGCTCAGGTATTCCTTCCTGTCCAGGGTGTAAGCATTGCAGTGGGGCTGGTTGTGTAAGGAAATTCTGACTTGCACCTGTGAGGTCGTCAACTCATGCACAGGGGGTAAAGGAGGAAACTCTGCTCAGCTCTTCCTCATCCTGGAATAGATTCGATTCATTTCCCCTTCATTATTTCAAAAGAGAAGTTGCCTTTGGCACATGTGATGAGACTCGTTGCAAAACCCTGCAAGCTGAGGGCTGAGGCAGCACTTAGAAGGCTGCAGGGCCCTCTCGGTGGCTGAACTGGTCAAGGGAGCTGCTCATCACCTCAGATTGCTGTGTGATAGCATAGCAAAAAGCTCACAGTGCGTGTATCTGGCATCACTTTGACAGCTAAGATCAAACAGCAATTGGATGTGGCCTTTTCACTTGGGTGCTATTGAAGCGTTGCATAAAAGCAGCCTTTTGGAAAGCTGGAAAAGAGCATCGCTTTGAGTTCTGCCCGTGGCTGCTCTGCTTCATCTATTATTTAACTGGTTCTGTATTTGAACATTTTCCTAATGCTTTTCACTCTCTACCTAGTGCTGCCATAGCAAAAAATGCCCTGTTCCGGCAGAGGTGCAATAACTTCTTCATAGATGTGGTTACCACCATGTGTTTTAAGGACAATGAGCCCCCTGACACAGCAGTGATCCAAGAGCTCCTCAATCTGCTGTTTGTGTACAGGGACTTCCTGGAAGATTCAGGTGAGCTCCCTTCCTAGAGCTTCACGGAGCTGATTCTCTTGGCAGCTTCTCTCACCTTCCCATCCCTTCTGTATTCCCACAGATCGCCCTGCTGCTTACACCAAACTTCTGTCCCCATTTGATGAGGAAGTGGATGAAACTCCTGTTATCCGCTCAGTAATGCTGAAGCTTCTCTTGAAGTACAGGTGAGCACAGTCAGACAGTTACTGGATGTTACCCTGCAGGGAGGAGGTGGTGGTTCACCTTTTTCCACGGCATCGTCAAATCAATGTTTCTTCTCCTTACTTCCCTACTGCTTGTTGAATTTGTACCACGAGAGGTGAAATTCATCCTGCACCTTTGCATCAGTCTTGCACGTGCCTTGTGTGATGTATCTGATCAGTCTGTGCCAACATGTACCTATTTGTTCTTAACATAAAGCTGTGCTGAATGTGGATGGCTCAGGCAGCCTTGGAGATAGATGATGGTTTTTCAGATCAGCAAAGCAGCACTCCTGATCCGCAGACAATCAAGAACAAGAATCTTTTGTATGCTTACACAGAACTCTCCCTTCACGAAAGTTCCTCCACTTTCCCTTTGCAGTCAGTACATACAAAGAGCCGTTTCTCTAGTGTGATTGTTTCCTAATTCAGATTCCTAAAATAGAGCAGATGATTTATGCCCTGGAAGTCCTTATTTGTCATCTTTGATAAAAGCCCAGCTTGGAGGAAGAAGCTGGATGTTATCTGTAGAAGCCAGCACAGCTGCTCTTCCATCACTTCCAAAGTGATCTCTGCCTGTCTGTGCCCTTAACTGGTAGTTTGATCACAATTTAGAACAGAATTAGCAGCCACCAGCATTGCAGCTGTGATAAGGGAGTGTTTCTCTCTCCAATAGCTTCAGTGAGGTGAAAAATGACGTGCAAGACTACCTGTCCCGAGTTGAGTGCAGCCACATCCTGGACAAAAGAGATAAGAAAGAGCTCTATTTGCTTTTTGTCAACTGCTTGGAGGTAAGACTTCGGCAGCAGGACTGGTGCAGGGGGGAATTTAGGCCCACTTAGCCTCCCTCCCCCAGTAAGTTATATTAAAGCACTTGCTCAGAACCTGCTCTCCAGTACATAGCTATGCTTGCCAAGGTAGGGTTTGTTTTTGCTGCATTTCATAAATGCTTCTTTCCCTTGGGCACCTCACACAAGAATGTGTATTCTTGTGAAGGGAAAGGTAGAGCTCTTGGAACACATGCTTTGTGTTTCAGCGTGATTGCGCTCAGTCAACATGCTTTTAACTCTCATGCTCAGCTACATATGTGGGAAATCTAGGAGAGCTTGGGTGTGTTGCTGAATAAGTGCTTGGTGATGCAGTAGAAGTTTGGGATAAGTACCAGAAGGATCCCAGGAAGGAGCTGATGGCAGTTGGGTGGAGGGTGTCACCAAGAACATGGAAGTTTTTTGGCAAGGGTGCATTGGAGGCATGCAGCACCAATGCATGGGGTATTGGGCTCAAGTGGTTCTGCCACTCATGCAGTGTTCTGCTTCATCTTTAGGATTCTATGTGTGACAAGTTTGAAGGCAGCCTTGGATGCGAGTATGTTGACTCTCTGCTTGGTGACAGAGGCTTCCCAGAAAACTACCTCCCAAAAAGCAATCAAAGAGCTCCTCAGGAATCATCTGTGGAATACCTGCAGGCAGTAGCCAAAGTCCGCTTGTACCTGGCTAAGGCTGCAGAGCTGCTCTATGACTTGTATGACCTCACAGGTAAGTAATTATCGTGCTATCAAATGGAAATGTTGTAGACAATGTAAAGTCACCATGGGAGGTGAGCTGGGCACAGTCAGTGTTCATGCTGATGTCCAGCTGAGACAGTGCTTCAGCAATTTTCCCTTTCGTTAGGAGTGCCCATCAGTATTCTCCTCTTCACCAAGTGTTAGAAGTGCTCTGGTAAGGCTGTGCCGATGGCCCCTAGGGCATAGCTGCATAGCAGTACTGACTTTGAGAGAGATTCTATCTCCCGGATGCTAACAGTGAAACTTCTTTTAGGACCAAGTAAATTAAACTTCATTAAGTGAATGAATGAAGCATAAGTGATACTTTGGATACGTGACAACTGTAAGGCTTCTGGTTTAGTGAACATCTGAAAAGGAGGAAGAGGTACTTCTAAAAAAAAAAACAAACCCTTAAAGGTGTTGAGCTGCTAAGAGATGCTAAGATAGTCAGTGAAGCATCAAAACATCAAAATGACTTCAAAGGGATTTTGGAGTCCAGCTCTTGCACTGAGTATGTCGGGC
>JAOWBP010004377.1:4264561-4275942 GCA_028571105.1 Tragopan temminckii
GACTTCCCCTTCCCGGGCCGCGAGTGACGCTGCCGCCCCCGGGGCCGCGCTCCCCGCCTCGCCTCCTCCGCGTCCCGGGCTCCGTGCTCCGGGTCCCGCATCCCCGTGCCCGCTCTGGCCGCGCGGATCCCGGTAACTTCAATGCAGAGGGGCCGAACTCGAACGGCTCCGCCGCCGAAGGTCCGGCAGCGCCCCGAGGGGCTTCCCGTGCTCTCCGTGCCCCCCGTGCCGCCCCCCTCCCCCCGTTGGCGGCAGCAGCCGGCGGCCTTCGGGGCCCGGCCCGGCGGTGCGGGGGCACTGCGCAGACAGCGCTGAATGTCACCGCGCCGGGGACCATAACAAAGACGCAGCCGCCGAGATCGTAGAGCCGAGCCAATAAAAAGCAAACTGATATTACAATTTTGATTTCCCTGGAGGGCCGAAGGGGCTTAATGTAAGAATTATTATCCATTGTGAACAGCAGCCGAAAGAAAGCACAGACGGGAAGATTTAATTTTTTTTTTTTTTTTTTTAACTTAGCGGTTTTCCTAAGAAACATATATTCATTGAAATTTATGCCGGCGGAGTTTGTTAACCCTCCCCTTTGACATTTCAAGCTTCTCCTGTTGCCAGAGGAGACAAGCCGAGCACAAACCGCTAATGCTCGCAGTAACACCAAACGCTCAGGAGACGAGCGCGATTCGGTGCAATTCTCCCTCCGTTCGGGCACACGGAGAAACGAGCGGAGGCCGCGGGGCCGCTCCGAGCGCTGCGTTACGGCACCGGCACGGCTCCGTGCCCACCGACGGCAGCGGGACGGGGCGGGCGGCGGGGACGCGACGTGTGCGTGCTCGGAAAGCGCGAGCAAATGTCCTTCGCACGGCTGTCCGACCTGCCCCGGGAGGAGAAGCGGTTGAGGGAATCGAAAAGCGAAAAGGTGAAAGCGACGCTAAACAGCATCGTTAGGAGAGCTTTAATCGTGGTGTGGTTCACAGCTCCTGCAGCTCAGCACCAACTCCCGTGCTGGAGCTGCCTGCAGGATGATCGTCTGCTTTCTGTTAGCGGGCTGATTGCACATGATTCACGGTAATGATTGTAATGGTGGTGATTTTCTTTCTCTTACCTTGCTCGTGTAGCAGCGGTTCACGAACTGGTACAGTTTTCCCTTTGTCAGTTCGAAAGAGGACACCTGATAGGAAGCACATAAAATACCCTCGCTAAAGAAAGCAGGAGACGTTTCTAACTGCTGCCTCTTCTCCGCTGGCGTCCCCTAATGTATATTCCTGTATCACAGGGATGAGGACAGAAAAAGGGTCCCCAACCAAATGAGAGCCAACTGCTGCCTTTTAGAGCCCCAGAGATTGTTGGTTTAATACCATGCACGTTCATTACTTGTCTACAAGGCAGAGATGAGGGGCAGATGGACATTCTGAGGATATCTTTCCCCTCGGCCACACTTGTGTAAGAATTTGGGTTTCTCGGTGGCAGTTCTGGGTGGGAGCTGCCCAGGCACAGCTGTAAGACAAACCCCAAACAGCCTGAGACAGATGGGCTTCCTGCAGGTGCTAGGAAGCACACCAAGGCAATTTCCCCTCAAATATTTGCTGCCCGTGTTCTCTCCTGTTACCCAGTGCTGATATCTGTCCGGGTTTATTCTTTTCATCATTAGTTACAAACTTCTTACCCTGCAGACAGAGCCAGCTCTGTCAGCTTGGGGCTGAGCTCTGCCTCTCCAAAACACGCCGTGCTCTCTTCCCCCTCTCCCTCTATGCCAGTAGCTCCTGCAGACCTGCTGTATGTTTGCTATCAAGCAGCACTGATTACACATGCCATCATTTCTGATGTTGCTCATTAGTCTATATCATTATTAGCAATTCAAACCAGCAATTCGTTTCCAGCTGCAATCCTCTAATTCCACCAAGAAGGCTCCAAGGCTGCAGTTTGGGCTCTCGGCTTTTCCAGCCGTTACTGCTGCAGCCCAAACTGGCCAGGAGCACCAAATAATAACAAAGTTAATTCATTAATAGTTGTAGCCTTTCCTCCAAGGCCGCTCCTGCAGGCGGCCAGGCACGGACTTTGCAACTCTCTTGCATCACGGTGTCCTTGGAGGGAGGGGGAGGGCACCGGCCCCATTCATTCCTACCTGCCCAGCTGGGCTCTGGGTCTGCCCTTCTGCTTTTGTCAGGCCTGGCTCACGTTTGGAGCAGCGGGGCTCTAATACGCTGAGGTCAACAGCGTGCTGGAGAAAGACAAGGGAAGGAGGAATAGGTAGGCTCAGGGAAAAAAAATAAAAAGCACCCAACCAACAATCAATAGGATGCCATGAGGTAAGATGCGCACAATGAAACCCTGTTCCAGGTTGCCAAGGCAAATCTGTCAATAGAGTATTGAACAAGCAAATCTGACTTGCAATTATCGTCTCCTTCTAAATACAAGCTGCCCCTTTGCCTTGCAGTTCAAACCCCCTAGCTGGTGCTGAGCGTTCGGATATTGCTGGCCAGAGCTTCTTCAAAACAGTGATGGAAGAGCAAACCCAGCTGGAACCGGGGCTGGAACCTGCTCTGCATTTGTGCTGAAAACCTCTGGATCATCCCCACCGCCTTTACTGCTGCAGCTGAAGCGATGCATGCCAGCTCCAGCACAACAGGCATCCCGGAACAGCAAACTCCCTTTGCAACAAACTCTTTGCAGGAACATGGAACGTGTGAATCTATTTTCAGACACCGCTGCAGGAAGAAAATCAACACACGGAGCACCCGGTACCTGCAGCACTCGGGAAGCACCACAGATTGCTGCTTCCCCCATGGGGGTCCCTGCCCACCGCAGGCCAAGCAGCCCTGCAGAACCCCCTCACCCCCCCCACACCACAGCAGGCCTGACATCCCTACAGCACCAGTGGGGAAGGCAGAGCCAAACAATGAATTCCCAGGAGAATCCATCCCCTGGGGGCTTACATGGGAACCCCCCCCTTTCCCAGAGCCCTTCTGCTGTGCCCTCACCCCCAGCCTCACGCATGGGTGCTGGAGCCTGAGGCCATCTGCCTTTAAGCTTCTTAGAGCCAGGGAAGTCAGGAGCAGCACAGAGGAGGGAGGCACTGCTGCTGTGCAGAGCTCAGCACCAATCTGAGCCGATCCCACATCCCCCAGCCCAGGACATCCCCCAGCCCTGAAGTGCCTGGCACACACCAGTGGGCACTGACTGGAGCAGCCCTGAGGGCATTCCTATGCCCCACAGGCACAGCTGTGTGTTTGGGGCAGGTGGTGCAGCACCATCGGCCTCATCCTGCACCTCCTCCATGGCTCCTCGAGCGTCCCTGGAGAGGGCTGAGCTCTCCTCTGCCTCTTATCACTTAAGCTGATGCTGCTCCTTGGCAGCTGAGTGTAATTATGAGCTTTTCTCCTCCAGAAATGGCTCTGTACGTGTTTCTGCCACCAGGGCTGCAGTCTGTTGGTGGCAGTGTGAGGAGTTGCTCTGAGCTGGAGAAGAACCAGAGCGCTCTGTGCAAGCTTTTCCCATCGTTCCCATTCACGGAATCACAAAAACCTCCATTGGTGAGAACTGAGGTGCTGCTTTGGGAACACTGCTTTGCCATCACTGGAGGCATTCGGAGTGCACTGCACTCTGTGCCTTCCCTGTGCCTCAGGGACCCTTGAAGGGAGAGCAAGAAAATCCCTTTTCCTTCAGAGAGGCTGTGAAGCTGCAGCTCCATTCACACCAAAGGGGCAAGGCCAGACAGCTGCAGACAGACAGACAGACACCCACACCCCCCTAGCCAGATGAAGCGGGGCCTCGGAGCCTACTTCTTAATGAACAAAACCACCAAACGACTCGGAGCAGTGAGTCAAAGCTCATACCTGCGGGGTCCTTCTCCCTTTCGAGGAAAGCAGCCTGAGGTTCCCATCTACAAACACAATCTCGACGTGCCAAGCTGTGGCCGGGTGCAGGGGTTGGTGCTGCGGTCTGATGGATGGATAAGGGCTCTGCAGGTGGACGCAGCTCTAAGGTGAGCACGTGGGCTGCAGCTTTGGATCGTGGGCAGGAGGAAGAAGCTTCCTGGGCAGGATTTTGGCTTTGAAAAGCTAAAGCAGCCTTTTGACCTTTTAATTGCCAAAGGCAAAGAGGATTGGACCCGCTCTACCTGGGGTTTCTTTTAGAAATGCCATCTTGAAGGGAGAACTAAACTCAGGGAAAACCAGTCCCCAAACAGTCCTTGGGAAATAAACCACCAGCCTAAACATCAGCAATCATGGGTGCTGCTGGAATCGCCATATGCAGCAAAACCTGATTGCTCCACCCCATACGGCTGCAAAGCAAGCTTGGGCCGTGCTGGTAGAGAGCAGCATTGGGACCAGGAGCAGCAGCCCCACACTGTGCTGCTCCCCCAGGGTGCAGGGATGAGCCCTAACTATAGGGCAGGACACCCCAGTAGCTTTATCTCCTACACAAACCCTCCCAGCTCCCACCCTCCCAGCAAATCCCCCTGAGCAGGATTAGCCCCTGCAGCCAGGCCAGGCGGTCTGAGCTGCTCACCCAGCGGCTGATGGATTGATTTATTCGCTGAGCTCACAGCTGAGGAGTGTGTGCTGCAGCCTGGTGCTGCCATGAGGCAGCGGCTGGGCAGGGCAGGAGAGCAGTGCAGGAGGTGAGGTGGGTAATTGCCCACAGACAGCAGTGATAATTAACTGGTTTGGGCTGGGCCGCCTTCAGGAGCTGCAGGTGCAGGCAGAGACCCAGCAGCAGCAGCAGCAGCAGCATCCCAATCATGGTGTAGGGACTGCATGCATCAGAATTCGTGCCATCAGCCTGTGGCTGGGCTGAATGGGCCCAGCTGCACACTCAAGCAGCAGGGCTGGGACATGCACAGCGCTGGGGCATGCGCATGGAGCTAGGGCATGCATAGGGCTGGGGCATGCACATGGAGCTGGGGCATGCACAGGGCTGGGGCATGCACATGGAGCTGGGGCATGCACAGGGCTGGGGCATGCACAGGGCTGGGGCATGCATGTTGCTTGCACAGCACAAGCAGGAAGCGGGCGGCAGCGCTGTGGGCAGTTTCTATTCTGCCTGCACCTGAGCCGAGGCAGCAGCACAGCTCCCTGCAGCCTTCCCTTCCTCCCACCCACCCCACCACCCGGGTTCCTTGCCCCCAGCGCTCTGCTCCGCTGAGCGTCACCTCTGCTTGTGTAGCTGGAGCCTGACTGCAGAGCCGTTTCAGCAGCCCAATGACTGCCCCAGCACGTTATCCCTTCAGTGGATTACACCAAATATTTGTGTTTGCAGAGGTTTTGGAAAGCTTTATTGGGCACGCTGTCTGCCCTCTGCATTACACTGTCATTAGAAAGCTCTCTGCTGTAAAGCTGCTCAGCCCAACCCAACCCAAGAGGAACCATGCTAAACCCCTTGGAAAGGCCACAGATTTGCATTGGGGTGGGAGATCACCTGTGCTTTCAGGGCAGAACCCCCAGGCCCATGCTGCACACATGTGTTAATCAGGGCAATACCAGCCCCTGGCAGTGGCCATGTGAGCACCACAGCACTCTGCTCCCCAGCAGGTTCCTTGTGCTTGGCTGCCCCATGCCTAGGTGGGGCTTCTCCATGGAAAACTGCAGCCCCACTCCCTTTTCACTTCCCCTTCTCTCAGCTGAGCACTCTGGGCAGCTATTTTTAGGCTGCTGCTTGTGGTCTGGTTTCCCCTGGGGATGCTGAGCAGGTTTGGGGAGCTCCAGCTGCCTCTCGGGCAGTGTGAGAGATGCTCAGCTCCCCAACACGTGCAGCGTTCTGCAGCCACCCTGGCACAGGACTGCCCCACGCTGCCCTCTCACCCTAAAGGCATTTCCCTGCCCCAGGACTTCAGCAGCTCCAAGCCACGTGCTCACTGTAATCTCTGCAGCACGCTTGCAGGCTTTCTGCACCAGCACTAAAAGAACTGGGGACAGGGACGGGGACACGACTGCGGCCAGCTCTCAGCACCACCTGTGTGCACTGTGACGGCTGTGATGGCCCCATAGTGCCTGGAGAGCCCAAGGATCCAAAGGGGACACTGTGCTCACTGCTGTGTCACCCGTGCCCCAACTGCTCCGGCCCTGGCCCTGAGGCCCAGCTGTGCAGTTCTTAGGTTAACCACGGGTTTTCACATGGGAACTTGGTGCAGTGGGGAGCTCCACCCAGGCCAGGGAAAGAGATGCAGAGCTGTTGTCAAAAACACGTGTCTTGTTTGTAGCCAGACAGGGGATAAGTTGCTGTTCCAGCTGCTAGGGCTGCTTGGGTTTCCCCTCTGGATTAAAGCTCTCCCCTCTGGGTCATCATGCCAGGATCAGGGATCAGCCCCTATTGCAGCTCTGGGGTTGTAGGACCTCCCTGATCCCTAAGCAGAAGGGCTTTTGAGACATCTGCCTGAAGTTCTGCTCTTCCTGCCAAGCTTTCCACACTTTGGAAACCTCATTCCAAAAGGTGACCTGTTACCACACTGTGAGGAACCCTGTGAGCATCTCCCAGGGCACTTGGAAAACCCAGCACCAGTTTGGTCATAGTGCTGCAAGGGCTGAACTGAACAGGAAGGAAGACGTTAGGGAAGGTCCTCGCAGCCCTGTGCCCAATGGCACTGCCCTGAGCCACCGCTTTGGGGGCTTTGGGACAGGATGCTGACACGGGGTGTGCCAGGCAGCAGGAGGCTGTGGGGTGCAGAAAGCAGCAGCGCTGATTCATGGAGCTCTGTCACTAAAAGAACAGCCCCTGTCCTCATCTGTGGGGATTTACTGCCCTCAGCCAGGAAATACGGCTGCCTGGCCTCGCTCACACTTCACAACCCACACGCAGCCCCAGAGCTCAGCTTTTCCCCAGGTGACATCCTCTGAGCCGTGGCATCACCACTGCGGTGATGCTGTCCCCATCTGCGGTGACCCGCGGTGAGCTGGGGCTCACACCCAGATGGGTTCCCAGGGGAGGTGACAGGCAGCACCCTGCTCTTGGGGTGATGCTGCGGGGACAGTGGAGGCAGTTTCATTTCTCCCACCTACCCGTCGTGCTGCCGGGGCACACCCTTTCCTCTGGACGGGTTCCCCCAGCCCTGCCCCAGTAGCAGGCAGTGGTGGTGGTGGTGACAGCTGTCCCTTCTCCTCCTGCATCCCAGGGTGAGGTGGGGACCTGGGCTGTGCTTACCAGCACCCCAACTCTGCTCACAGCTTGTTAACGTGCAACGCTGTGAGCAGCACCGCGGCACGGTGCACGCTGTGCTGCGTCCTGTGCTTTGGGGGGCACAGGGGTGTGCAAAGCAATGCTACGCACCAAGAGATGCGCACAGGGTGGAGCGAAAAGCAGATATGGGGCTGTGTGGGACAGGGCTGGGGCTGCGTGGGATAGGGGGTGGTCAGGGCAAGGCTCCAGGTGTGGGTGCTGTGCTGCAAAGTGGGGCTGGGGGGGCCTCCGGGGCGGCTCCTGGCTCTACTTCCATGTTTGGGCCACGGCTGCAGCAGAGCCATAAAAGGCGGTGTGGGGAGGGCGCTGGCTCCATGGGGAGGGCGCTGGCTCTGTGCCGTGGGTGTGCAGGGTGTGGGGCCGGGCACGGGGTGCTCCCCCAAAGATGGGGCCCCCTGGAGTGAGGGTGGTCCGGGTCCAGCAGAGATGCGTGTGCCTGGCTGGCCCAGGATAGCGCGTGGGTGCTGGGGAGCATTGTCCCGCGTGGGCAAGGCTGGAGCCAGAGCCGTGTCACTGTGCCCCGCTGCTGCTGTGCCTGGGGCTGCGATCAGTCTGGGACTGCTGCAGATGCTGAGGTGGGAATTGAGGACACTACGAGGAGCTGAATGCTCAAGGATGAGATCCAGGCTGAGGCCATACTGTTAATGCATCCCAGGGCACGCTTGGGCACCAAGGGTCTCAAGGGGGAGACGCTGAGGCGAGGGGCTGAGTCAGGGAAGCAGTGCGCAGGTTGAGGGCCTGATGCAGCGAACCTGGTGCAGGTGTTTGGGCTGAGCAGAGCCAAACAGGACCCCGTAGCACAGACTGTAGGCCAGAGTTCAGCACGTGGGGAGGAAATGTGGTCCAGATGCCACCTCCAGACAGCAAAAAGGAGGCAAAAAAAGGGAGTCAGTGGGATTGCGGGGCGGTGTGGGAGGACTCATCCATTTGGGATCCTGCTCTGACTGTTCCTAAGGACTTCCTCACTGGCAGGGCTCACCAAACCCCCGAGAGAACAACACAGATAAGCAGATAACAGATCAGAGTGCAGTGACTAACTGCCAGGAAAGCCCGAATGTGCCACCAGGCGCTGCCCGGGGCGCAGTGTGAGCCAACCCACAGGAATGCAAAGGCAAACAGGGAGCGGGGCGATCCCCGGCACCGGGTGGGCTCGGTGAGCAGCAGGGCAGTGGGAGGGACGTGGGCTCTGAGCTGGGATGTGAGGCAGATGGCTGCTGGGGCACTCCACAGTGCCATTTATGGGACATTTCGGGCTGAGCGCAGGCTGGAAGCTGTCCTGGGATGGTGCCCTGCTGGTGGCATGGCAATGGGGCTGCCCCTCCCAGGCTGAGTCCCCCAGAGCTCCATCCCTGCTGCTGGGTCAACTTGAGAGGGATTCGTGGCCATGCAGCTGCTTAATACCAAGCACAACCGCAGCCATTTTAGACCTGGCATTGCACAAAGCGAAGTACATCCCCATTACCTGCACTGCTGCAGATGCGTCCGTCCGCCTGCCTCGCTCAGCCCCTGCATCACAGAGGGCTCGGGGCTGATTCATCTGCTGCTTTTTCTCCTGCTTACGTACGCTCACATTGTTCCTTCCCCGCCTGAATGGCTAAATTAAGCCCAGCAACAATGGGCCATCGATTATCCTATTGTATTCCATAGGGCCTGGCTTGGTAACTGGTTCTGGGGACAGCAAGGTAGGAACAGCCCGTGCTCATGCCGCTCTCGGGAGCCCCAGAGCCGATGTCCCCATACCACAGCAGCCTCTGTCCTCTGATAACAGTGGCTCAGCAGAGCCATGTGCGAGCTGCCTGCTGCTGGCAGGTCACCCCTCTGCCACCCCCGTGTGATGGCAATGCCGTGCCGTGCCGTGCCACGCTGTGCTCAGCCATCCCACGCCATGCAGGAGAACATCCCTGACAGCATCGTGTCTCAGCCGCCCATTTCTTCCCATGCCACCCATTTCAGCAGTACTCGTTCTGACTCTTTTTATTGCCTGAGCTGCTGACAAGTGATTTTTCAAGAACAGAAAGGTCAGCACATGCAGCCCCGCAGCAGTGCCTTCTCGGGGTCTGCGGGCATGGCTCCGCCCTGGGCATTTCCATAGGGCTGCAGTGCTGCTGTGCATGGCAGTGCCAGGTGGGGTTGGGCAGCAAGGTGAGGGCTGGGAGTGCCCCGACCCCCCTGCTTGCTTCTGCCTCCCTGGGCTCCTGGGCAGCACTGGGAATCGGGGCCCCGAGGTGCGGAGCAGCGGCCCTGGGGTCGGAGCAGCCCCGCGTGCTGTGCGGGGGGAGCTGGCAGCACGGTGGTGACGCTGCTGCTGGGTCTGCAGCAGGGATGCTTCGCCTGCAGATCTCCTACCTGCGTCAGCAGCTGAATTCCCTCGCCTCATCCCTGCTGGCAGCTCCTTAACCCTTTCCTCCCGCTGCCCGTGGAGGCACGGGGCTGAGCACACGGGATGAAGGGCAGCCATCACTGTGCCCGTGAGCTCCTGATGCGGGTGGCTGCAGCGTGGGGCCTGACCCTCTTCCTGCAGTCCATGCCTGCAGGAGGGAACGAGGAGATTTTCCAGCTGGGGGAGCTGCTCCTCGCCCTGCTTGCTGTGCCCGGCTCCGTGCCTGGAGCGCTGCCTGAGCTCTGCTCTGCACGGTGCTCTTGCAGTGGGGTCAGCTCTCAGCTCTCTGCAGCTCATCCCCAGCGGTGCCGCATCCCCAAGCAGTACAGAGCCATGCACCCCGCAGGTCCCCCAGCCCCCTGAGAGCCATCGGCACAGCCAGCGCCCGCCCAGCACCACTGGCAGCCGCGCAGCCCCCGGGGCAGATTTATTACCCTTGGCAGAAGGCCCAAAGGCCAGCTGGTGTTTGGGCCGTTTCCAAGGTTTCCAGTCACCGCTGGAAGTCCTCCCTCAGCCGCCCCCCATGCAGCGTGTGGGAATTGGGTTCCCGGGACGGGACCCAGCTGCTGGGACCACCCGTGGGCCGCCCACCCCTGCCTGTGCTCCCTTAAGGGCTCTCCCTTAAGGGTCCCTCTGCTGGGGACCAGGACCACTCGGAGGGGTTTGCGGTCACCCCACAAAGGCAGGCAGCACCCTGCGAGCCCAGCACTCCAGCAAGGTCCCCCTGCCCCCCCCCGTGCCCATAGGGATGGCAGCTCCGTGCCGTGAAGCTGTGGAAGCGGCTCCGGTCACCCGGCCACCGCCCTGGGCACCGCAGGGTTGGGCAAGGCAGAGGCAGAAGCAGAAGCAGCCCAACTTGTTTGTGGTTCCTGAAAGACAATCCCAACCCAAAGCAAACCAGAAATCCCGGGCACAGGTTGAGGCTGCTCCTCCTCTGCATCCCACCACTGAGCAGGACCTCAGTGTGCGTCCTTGGGACGCTCCCGCAGAGGGCTGGAGCTGCTGGAGCACCTCTGCCATTTCGAATGACCAGCAGTGCTGGGTCACAGCAGGTCCTTCTTAGTGGTGCTGCCCTCGTGCTCACTGATGTGTTTCAGGGGTCCCCTGATGTGGTTGGGTTACTCACAGCACCCAGCCTGATTTGGCTCCTCAAAGGCAATTTTCCTGCATCCAGACCTCACACAAGGGTAATTCCGCTTCAGAAGTACCTTCATTAGAACTGTGGTTATAACACTGAGGTACAGCTCTGAATCCAGCAAAACATACGTGGGCATTTGGCACTGTGTGATGGGGTGGAGCAGGTCCCTGCTGCAAGCAGATCCCAGCCCTGGTTGTTGGCACACCGTGTTCCAGGGACGGCCCTGGGGAGCTCAGCAGGAGGAGGCATCTTCATTTGGTTTTGCTTTGTTTTCCTATTTTTTGTGCCACTGCATCATGGCACGGCTCTGCTCATTTATTTATTTGCAGGGATGTGAGCATATGAACAAACCAGCACTAGGCTTGCAAAGAGAAAGAAGAAAAAAAAAAACTCTTTGATATTCCCTTCCCTTGAGACCAACTGGGG
Organism: Tragopan temminckii; assembly: GCA_028571105.1. NCBI lineage: Eukaryota > Metazoa > Chordata > Aves > Galliformes > Phasianidae > Tragopan > Tragopan temminckii. The sequence goes on from JAOWBP010004377.1 coordinate 4,275,679, forward strand.
CTTTGTTTTAAAGGTGAGCTGTGAAACATCAGTTTTAATGAGAACAGCTTGCAGACAATGATGGGTTTGAAAACAAAATGCCAGAAGTGCAGAGGTGGGCAGGGATGTCTGGTCTGGGGAGCACAGTCCAGGGGAGGTGCACGTGGCCACACCATTGGCTCCATCCCCCCATCCATCCTTCCACCCATCCCTCCGTCCTTCCATCCATCCCTCCTCCATACCTCCCTCCATCCATCTATCCCTCCATCAATCCCTCCACACACC
>JAOWBP010004377.1:4276042-4289093 GCA_028571105.1 Tragopan temminckii
CCTCCCTCCCTCCATCCATCTATCCCTCTGTCCATCAATCCCTCCACACACCCATTCATCCATCCATCCATTCATCCATTCATCTCTCCTTCCCTCCATTCATCCCTCCCTCCCTCAACCTATACATCCTTTCATCCTTCCACCCATCTCTCCCTTTCTCCCTCTCTCCATCCATCCATCCATCCATCCATCCATCCATCCATCCATCCATCCATCCATCCCTCCACTGCTCATCCCAGTGCTGTGCTGCACCAGGGGCTTCCCAGGAGCCTGAGCAGTGCCCTGGGAAGGGCACAAGCTCTGAGAAGAGTCCTTTTTTTTCCTTAAACCTACAGAGGAGGAAGGTGAGATGTGGGCACAGCCTGAGGCCAGAGGGCAGGTCCCAGCCCTGTGAGCTGCAGATGTTTGGGGTAGTGAAGCAAGGACCTTAGAAGCAGAACTGTTTTCAAAGCCCTTTATAAGCGTGACCTTAGAGAGAGCTGCCTTTCAGAGCTGGAGGAAGAAATGAACTGCATTCGGAGAGCGGTGACTTTTGGACACTTGAATTCTGTGGGAACTCTTGGCTGAAATGCAGACTGCAATAAAATTGGCTGTGAAAATATTTCAGGAGCTTCCTTTGGGTTTCCAGCAGCCTGGTCTGGAAGCAGTCTGTGGGGACAAGGAGCACAAAGCAGTCACAAAGCGGTTGGAAGGTGTTTTGGGCACGAGGTAACCATGATGCAGCTGTCCTGGCTGCTGTGTGTTTGAGCCAAGCAGAGAGACACGGAGGGTGATGAGCCAGCTTCCAGAGCGTAGGGTTCTTGTGCAGCCCCACTGACAGCTCAGCAGTGTCTGGAGCCATTCCTGTGCCCACAGTTTGCAGCTCACTGCCTGCATGCAGCCCTGGGGATGGCAGTCCCCAACCTGCTGCCCCCTACCCTGACACAGGAGCAGGGGGAAAGGGAATATTCAGTGCAGCTCACCACATCGCTCCCCTGCAGCTGCCCAGAGAACAGCCAACTCCAACCAGTGCCCTCTGACACAGGAATGATGCCAGCACAGAGATCTGTGGACATTTAGTGTGAATTTAATAGAGGCACCGTGAGTTACCAGCAGCCAACACTGGGGCCATCGCTCTGCAAATGTCTGAAATCCGCCATGGGACATTGGGTGGCAGCAGGCAGGAGCAAGGAGATCCCAGCAGTGCACTTCTTTGGGCTGTGCCACGCGTGGGAGAACCGCAGTGCTGTTTGTCTGTCACCAAACAAATCCTGAGTGATTTCCACATCGCTGAATGACATTTCAATGGCAGAAAAAATAATGCCAGAAATTAACGACTTCATTTCTTCCCATTGTCTCCTATTTGCTGCAGCAGGAGCAGTGCTGGACCCTCCAGAGCTGCCCCAGGGACAGCGCTGGGGCCTCGAGGTGCAGCCTGAGGTCAGGACTTCTCCCACTGGGGAAGCAGCACGTGCTCTGTGGGTCTCAGCACAGCACTGTGCTCTGCACCAACCTGCCTGCCAGGCTCAGTGCTGCCACAGCGCTGGGCAGAAGGAAGCAGCAAAATCAGCACAGCCCTCTGCTACCCCATCTCCATGTCTGTTCCTAAGGAAGCTTTCCCCAGGCTCCGCTTGGCATGAGCTTTGGCTCAGGACACACCTTTGGCTGCCAGCGGATTTGGTAAAGACGTTTCGTATTTGGCAACATGGCTGCACTCAAGGCCCCAGCACAGCTTCCAGTTGGCAGATTTTATAGAAGGCAGCAGTGAAAACATGCTGTCCTTCCAAAAATACTTCAAGGGAAACGTTTACCAAAGACAGCTCAGCAAAAACAACTGCAACAAACCAAGTTTTGTTTTCCTTTCAGGATGGGGAGGAGTGCATACGGGTGGCATCAGCTGAGGAGCGCTGGGTCTGCCCCACGTGCCTATGGCAAAAACAAATAAGAAAATATTCAGTCATTGGGAAGAGCCAAAGGGAACACGTTGGAAACACACTAGAAACAACAGAATTCCATAAACAAGGGTCTAAAGTCTGTGGCTGGCAGCATAAAGCAGCAGCTTTGCTGTAATGTCACAAAGAAGTAAACTCCAAAAGGTGTCTATGAAATACCCTGACTACAGAAAGCAGTGCTTTAAGACCCGTGGCTGTACACTCTCTGTACAAAAGGAGAAGAATCACGCCAGCAGGCATGCCGTGTAAAAACGGGGAGAGAGCGAGAGACGGCCTTCAGGTGACCAGCTCTTCCTCACCAACAAAGCAGATACGTTCCCTGCAGTCCCAATGGTCTGCAGGTTTATTTTTGGCAGATTGTAATTAAAATGATCGTCGTGGCTTTAGAGAGAAGCCAACAAGAGGCATTGTTCTGGTTGAAGCACGCGTGCTCGGGGTGCAGGGATGCTGCAGGGCCCTGCTCCCCCCCCCCACCAGCCACACACACTGCTGGGGGCACTCGGCTCTCATTAGTGTTCACGTTTCTCATCAGCAAGGTACAACTTCTGGTTCCTAACCAGTCCAGTCCCAAAGTCAGAATAAAAAAATCCTTGTGAAGATCTAGAAACACTTTGTGTTCCTATGAAAATCAAATCCAAGCATGTGCAAACGCTGTTCCTGGTTGGGTGCGTTTCGCTCCAGTTCCTCCGCTCGTACAGGGGCATTCTCCTGCAGACAAACTCCATCCCTCTTCCATTCTCCCCCTTCCAGTCCTCTCCGGAGCCTTGACAAACCTCCCCTCCATTTTTGTCCTCCACATTTTTCCTCTGCACATCCTTCCTGCCCTTCCCTCTTCCTCCGGCGCGCCCTGTTCCTCTCCAGCTATTTTCGGAAATTGAAGATGTCGTGTGTTTTCACGCCTCTCCTGCCTTCACCTCCTGCCTTGGGAGAAGAATCCTCCACCAGCCCCCCATAGGGACAGCCCTCAGCTGCGGGGTGGTGACCAGAGCACTCCACTGCGGGGATGAAGCCGCTGTCCCACATCCCTGTCCCACACAGCTGGCACAGGTCATGCAGACTGCAGGGGATGCGGGGCAGCAGGTGGAACTGATAGAGCAGGCTCCTCGCCTAGAGGGAAGAGAGACAAAGTCATTCCCACGTGGATACAAAGCACTGGGGTTGCCATCGGGCTCTGCTCAGCTCTATGAAAGGAGTCAAAACTTGGGGCACCCCTCCTGAACAGCCAGCTGGAGGTTAAATGGGGCCTGGAGGCATTGCCAGCAGGTGGATTTAGCAGGAGCTGCTCTCAGCATGGGATTCCTGCCCCTCGGCACCGCAGTGCCTACATCTGCCCTGCAGCCTGGGCTTGGTGCTGCTGTGTACTGGCACGTCCCAGCAGCATCACCCTGTTCTTGCAGGCTGCAGGCAAGCAGGGGATACAGGAGGTGCGGAAGATGAAGCACCAGCCCCTGGTTTTCTCCATGCTCTGACTCATCTCATGGGCCTGAGAGCCCACCTCAGCATGCAGACATTTACCTTCCTGAGTACGAGTTCTCCATTCATGTGCATAGCCAGGTTGCCGAAATGCAGCAGCATCTGATCGGTGGCCAGCTGTTGTTCAATGACATCATCCCCATAAATCACCACGATGGCCACGCAGATGAAGAGGTGGAAGTAGTCCGTCTGCAAGGAGAACGCGGGCTGGGTTACAGAAGGTGGAGGCTGAGCTCTGGCTCCCCACCCTCCAGAAGCGCGTCCTGAGGAGAGATTTGTTGCTCCTTCCAGTTCTGCCTAGTGGTGCTCATAAAGGAGTTGTTGTGGATTCTGAATCACAGCTGAGTCAAAGTCTCTCACCTTTAAAGTGTGGGAGTGTGGTTTGGGCCACAGCTTTCAAAGCAGAATGGTGACTCTGGGAAGACATTGTCCAGCTGTTAAAGAGGAGTCTGAACCTCAGAATGGATGGTCAGCACATTCTGAAAAGCACAGACATCCCCAAGCTGGGGAGCAGCATCCATCCTTGTGCTCTACAGGTAAACCCCTTTGGTAGTTACAGAAATATCTACAGTCTCCCCACAACATCTGACAGGGAAAACTGCTGGAAGATGCCCACAAGGAACACAAGCTTGTGAAACAGACTTTTCAGGTGTCAGTGCTGCAAATGTTCAAATTAGGGGAACCTACACTTCGGTGAATGAACAGTTTTGTAAATGAAGCAGAGCCCTTCGGAGCCAATCTGTCTGTGAGAATAAAGTAGTTCAGGCAGCTCCTCAGTTCCTTCACCAGGCAACTCCACGTGCAATTTGTATGACTTCCCATTTCTTTCAAGGTTACCTCCAGCAAATCAAAGCAGAACTCGGCAAAAACAAAAACAAGCTGTCACATCTCAGCTAAGAGAGTGCTGCAGGAGAGGGAATGACTGCAGTGTAACTTACTTTGGATACTTTGCTACGGAGAGCTTTTAAGGAACCCCGCAGTGTGCTGAGGTGAGGGCTCAGCAAAGCATACACTGCTGCCCACCTGGTAGTGTGCCCAGCATGCTTCCCACATGCGCAGAGCCTCAGCATCAGGGAACTCCCGTTTAAAACAGAGGAGGATCCAGCGGTGACAGAAGAGCATCTGCAGGCCGTCCTCCCCCAGGGCAGAAAGGTGCTGGTAGAAGCGTGGGTGCATGAGCCGCAGCAGCTCCCGCAGGTACATCTGCAAGAGATGCACTTGGCTGAGCCACTGCTTGTGTGTCAGGACCTGCACCCCCAGAGCTCCCTGAGCCCCCCACGTCCCCAGCACAAGCCAGGCCTGCTAACGCTGGTTTCAGCTTTGTCCTCCCACACAGAGCCCCAGCTCACAGCCCGGCTCACAGGCAGCTCCTTACGTTCAGCCAGGCGCACCCCGGGCCACTGCAGCTATTCCACAAAGAAGGAGGGAGGGTGAAAAGAAAATCCCATGATTGCTAGGTTGTGAAAAGGAAGATGGGGAGAGTCGGGCTGGGCAAAGCAGCATGCAGCCCTCGAGAACAGACAGGATGTGGCTACCTACAGTATTTCATTTCAGCAGGGGCTGAGCAATGTGTGAGTGATTTTAGGAAGCCTGGTGCTATGGGCACACTGCAGAGCATAATCCATACAATAAGTAATTGCACCTCACTTGAAGCACCCCACCAGGCTTCCATGACAAATTTACCATTTTACATCAGTGCCATCATGACCTGGACAAGAGTGTTCAGATTTAAAATGTATTTTCCAGGATTCTGACCAGCAAGCAACTGACATTAGTATTAAAACCTAAATGTTTCTATTTTTAAGCAAGGTCACTTTATTTTAAGTAACTCTGCCAGTTAGGAAAGGCTTTTCATTTAGATATCATTAAAAAAATATCCATTAAAAATGTTAAAATCTTCAAAAAAGCTCATACAGAGGGCTGCAGCTCCACTACTATCCCTCATTCATACCTAATGCCCCCAAATCAGGACAGAAACGAATGAGTGAGGCTCCTCTGCCTGACAGAAGCACAGAGAAAAAGGCAGCAGAATCCTAAATAAAAGATGACCATAAAAGATTCCTTGAATCAGCATCCTTCAGCACAGCCAAGGCAACTTGACTGACAATTTACTGCCTATAATTGCCCCTGGAGTGCCTCAATCACCTGAGATTCATTTTATCCATCAGGTGCTTTGTGGCTTTGGTGCATGATTTCACACAGATCGGTTAACAGCTTTAAGTCATTCCTCCAGTTTGAATGAGGAAGGGAGAAGTTACAGACAGGACCAAACCGAGCTCAGCCCTCCTCCTCACCAGCTGTTTCTCCATATCCTCGTCCCGGGGTGAGCTGATGAAGATGGTGTTCTGCATCAATCCCACAAAGCACCAGAAAGTATCCGACTCATCCAGGACCTCTGCCAGGATTGGGGCGACCAGGTCGGACATGCCTTGGGAATACCCAATTGCTGGGTTAAACACTGCATAGTTCAGCAAGATCCTCCTGGAGAAGACATTCAAGATGTGAGGTGAGACATGGAGGGCACGGCCCTTCCATTTTACCCCAACCATCCACCAGGAACACGTTTACAAGTCTTGTACCCATCAAGGAGACTCTGAGGGCTGGTCTTCCACCCCATCAGCAGAACCACAGCCATAAGCACCTGCCCATGACCCTGCTGCAGCACTCCTTACCCCCAGAGCTGCAGAAGTCTCCCCCCTCTTTTATGCCTATGTGCAGGGAAGCTAGGGGATGGCAGTAGTAAGAGCTCTGGGGAAGCAGTGGTTATTTCTGCATCCTCTGGTACAGCCATCCTATGTGTGATGCTCTTCAGTATTCCCAAGGCAGCAGCAGAGGCAGCCTGGGCCACGGGGAGTTCTGGAGTTTTCTACATGCTCAGCAGGGCACTGTATGGCACACTGAGATCAGACACATCACCTCATTGTTTCCACATTGGGGTTGTTTTCCCCTCGAAAGAACTGGTTGCTGCGGTCAGTCCTCACAACATCCTTATCTACTGTGAACTGCACCTTGCGCCAGAAATCCTTCTGCTCCTCTGGAGACATGGAAAGCCTGAAAATTGAACAGCAGCACAGGTACGCTGAGACAACAGGACTGTCACAAGGAACAAACAGCTGTACTTCAGCTTTGGCTTTGAGAAAAAAAACTTTTTCTATACTGAGTTTTCTCATCAGTTGAAAACCAGACAAGTGGTCTGTGTGGAACAGCACATCTTCTGTCCAAAGGCATTATCAGAAGGGGCTTCCTGGGTTCTGAGTGGGTGACACAATGTGTTCTGTGATGAAGTCAACTTCAGGAGAAGCTGATGATGCTCTCCGCTGCTCCTTGTGGGTGGCACACCAGAACTCACCACTCTGCTGCAACTTACTCTCTCTCCAGCTTAAATTTACCCACAACCAGTTTGCAAATGATAGTTCTGGCAGCAATAATTTCCTTAAATTTGACATATCTTCTTCTTCTGGATGTATTTTTACATCCAGATATATTCATAAAGAAACCTAAAATCCCGTTTTCACCTTCAGCTTGCTAAGCCCAGCATGTCAGGCCGTAGCCTTGCCTGCGAGACAAACTCCCTGCGTGGTGCTGCTGGTGCTGCTCCAGAAGCTGGGTGAGATAACGTCGGAGTAAGACTGGCTGTGCTGAGAGCAACTCTGCTCCTCTCACCTCTGTCCCCAGCAGCTCTCTGGAGGGAGAAGCTAAAGAGAGGGGAGCAGCCAAGGGTGAGGCCACTCTTACCTCTTCTCCTGGATCTCAAAGTACTCCTTCCTCTTCTGCACCCTCAGTGCCTCCCTCTCCTCAGAGGTGGACTCGTAGCTGTAGTAGTGCAGCAGGAAAGGCCACACTTCCCCACGGATGGACATATCGATCCCACCAAAGAAAATGGCCTGGAACGAAGAGCAGAACCATAGAATCATAGAAAGGTTTGAGTTGGAAGGGATCCTAAAGGCCATCTGGTCCCACCCCCCGCACCGAGCAGGGACACCCACAGCTCCATCAGTGCTCAGCGCCCCGTCCAGCCTGACCTTGGCTGTCTGAACAGAAGTTAGGACCGGTTCAGTTTTAGCATTCCCAAAAACAGCAACAAGGAACTGCCCGCCACTGTGCTGCGTGGCTTTGCAGCTCTCTCCTGACAAGTGACGCCTTGATTCAAGCTCCTGCAATTTGCACATGTTTAGAGGGAAAGTGCTGGCCTTCTATTCCCAGACGAGACACAAATCGGGCTCATTTCAATGTCAATAACCCCCCCTGGAGAGGCTCTATGATTAACGTGTCGTTCTCATGTCACGGCTTAATCCCCAATCTTGGAGACACCGCATTTCACTGCAAACCCCTCTCAAGACCCGGACCCGGTGCTCCCCTGAAAGCCCCGCATTCTTTCATACAGTCATCTCAATTTTTCTTTCTTTGATTTGCTCACAGCACGCAGAGCACCGACACGTTGGTTTACCCATCCTGCTGCCTCCTTGGGATGATGCTCAGATCTCACCTGCAGCGCTCTGCGGTCCCACCAACACCTCCAGCCAAGCACCATGAGCAACCTTCATCCCCTGCCACATCACCTGCCCTCAGCGTGGAAGCAAACCACTGCTTCCACTCCAGGACTCTGCCCAGCACAGAGCAGCAGCCTCAACTCACCTTCTGCAGCTTGTATTCCTCCTCCACCTGCCCACAGTGGTTCAGGTGGCTGAGCCATGCTGACACGTCGAGGCGCCGGTATGCGTTCTCCTCCGGGTGTGTCTCGGATGAGGGCAGCTTGGGCCGACGGATGGAGAACTGCATGCATGTCTTCTCATCAGCGAGCTGCTGAGCGAGGGGAGCAAAACAAAACAAAACAAAAAATGAAGGCGGGAGGCAGAGATAGCAGCACAGCGTGAGACGTTCGGAGCAGCAAAACCTTTCCCTGTGGTTCTTGTAGGATTAAGTGCTGAGGCACAGCACTTAGCAAGGTTGTTTTCTTAATTCCAACCATTACAATAGCGCGAGTGATTAGAATAATTAAAAATCGGAGTGCTACAAAACAGCTTCATCTTTAAAAAAAAAAAACAACACAGTTTCCTATTCCTCCCCCCATCTTATCCCTGACCTGAAAGTGAATTAATGCTGCTTACAGCAAAACTTCACCCTGCCAGGAATGCCTGCAATAAATTACATATGATTGGCCATATACAAAGGGATTGCTGTTAGGCAAGCGGGGAACGGCACTGCCAGGCTCTCTAAGGGCACTCCTGATCCCAGTGCAAGACTGCAGCTGACATTTAATTTAAAAATCAAAGGTTGTTCAATGCAAAAAGTGAGCCCATGCGACCACAATAAGAAAAGCAGCAGGGGTCTCTGTGGGAAGGATGGAAATTTAAAAATCACTGTTTCTAATAAGCACATATAGTATCTTAAACAGATAATTAAACAGCTCTTATCACATTTGTATGTAGATTGAACAAAATATGGCAAGATGCCTTGTCAAAACATTTTCAGATGCAGTATGCTATGCTTCACAAAATGGATGAAAGGCTCGGACAGAATTTCCAATGCACTGCTGCAGGTTCCCAGCCATCTCACCGCCCAGAGCACAGTGCTGATCCACCTGCGTACCACAGCCAGCAAAATTACCCCCTAACGAGGTTCCTGCCTTATCTGCCCCACATTCCACAGGCAGAACAGGAACGGATGAGGAAGAGCAAACACAACCAGGACCTTCCAGCTAACTGCTGGCTGTATCCCAGTAACAGTCAGTGCCTCGCTGCCCTATTTAGTGATGGAACCTCACTGTTTCATTTCCCCAATTCCTTGTGAGAAGTTCCCTGCCCCACCTTGCCCACTACCTGCTCCTTCAGGTGGGTCTCGGTGCAGTACTTCCACTGCTGGAACACCTCTGACACTTTATCCAGGCCTCCATGGTGAAAATGGAAGATCTTGTACTGGCTTTCCCGGCTGGCGACTACCAGCTGCCCACAGGTGCATGCCTCGTCGCTGCAGGATGGAAGTGGGGAGGGTAAAGTGGGGTTAGAATCAGAATCATACAGTCACGGGATGGCTGGAGTTGGAAGGGACCCTAAAGGCTGTCTGGTGCCACCCCAGCACTGAGCAGGGACACCCACAGCTCCATCAGTGCTCACAGCCCATCCCCTGACCTTGGCTGTCTGCGGGATGGGGCACCACCATCTCTCTGGGCAACCTGTGTGACAGTAGACCATGCTAGTCTGTCCCCTTCTTCCCTACAGCTTCCCTTTGGATACTGAGAGGCCACCATAGATCTCCCTGGAGCCTTCTCCTCTTCAGGTCACCTCTCAGGGTGAGGAGGGGCCCCACAGGAAGGGGACATCGGATTGCAGTGAGAGGAAAGCAAACTGCAGTGAAACTCCCTTCAAACAAGGCAGAAACCATCTTACAGCTCTGGATGTGACCACAGAACCAGAGGAGCACTGTGAGGCTGTTCCACCAAGAGCTTCCGTCGTGCTGCTGAGAGCACCCTTACCCTCCCAATATGCCAAGGAACCGCACCTTATCTTTCCTGAAGAACAAACCCCTGAAGCCTGCCCCAGCCCTGCCTCACAGCACCTCTGTGAAAGGTAACCTGTTACCTAAAGAAAAGGCGCAGGGATCTCATTTGTCCCAGGTCCACTCTGAAGACTCCGCAGATCTGCTCCAGGGCTCCCACCTTCTGCTGCTCCTCTCCCTGCGCTCGCCCGCTGCTCTCTGGGCTCTGGGTGCTGCCGTTGGGGCTCTCCGTGCAGCAGTGGGAACGTGGCACGTGGTCATCACATGCATCCCTGCAGCCATCACCTGTGTCCCTGTAGCAGAGCGAGGGCAGAGCCCAGCAGCGTTAGCCAGGGGCCGCAGTTGCATGTGACAATCACAGCTGCCACGAGCCATACATCTTTCCCAGAGCTCTGACATTGGAATTCAGGGCAGGTCTAGGGAATCAATAACAGGCTGCTTACAAAAGAGATTAAATGATTTTTATTGAAATCAATGCTCTGCCATCCCAACAGGCGCTCCTGGGTTTGGTCTGCTGCACACAGAACTGGGGAGAGTGGAATGTGTTTCCCACCACTGCCTGGGGAGGTGAGCTGTGCACCCTGGGTATTACCTGGTGAAGTCCCTCTGAACACAGCAAGACCAAAAGAGGCTTCTCCTGGACTTCCCCCATGCAAGCAAGCCCCACAAGCCTCGATTCAGTCATATATACTTCAGGTTCCCATTTGCAAGCTTGGCAGTTGGGGAGTTAAGGAGCAGGAAGTGACACACGAGCTCCAAGCCAGCCTGGAGCAGGAGAGTGAAGCACCATGCTGCAGAGAGCTGGGAGCATGCAGGGGCTGGGAGCATGCAGGGAGCTGGGAGCATGCAGGGAGCTGGGAGCACGCTGCACCCACGCAGCCACCCCAAGGAGCAAACTGAGCTCAGAGCAAACACTCTGCATGCCCACCACCAGCCCCGATCCCAAAAGAAAAATATCACTGCTTTGAGAATTAAGTGAATCTGAAACTGTGACCCCTCGGTTCTTAAAAAGGCCAATACATGTGAACAATCTCAGCGCAAGCTCTGAATGGGTTCCGCTGTGAAATCAGGGTTTGCAAAACAAGGCAAGTAGCAGGTATAAAGACAGCCCCCTGCAATGCCACTTTATGCAATGTTTTCTAATCCGCTTATCTAACAATGTAGGCACTGAACGCTGAAAATCACACACTCAGCATGCATCTGCAGCACAGCACATCAGTATGCCTGCCGAGCCCGGCTGCGGTGCTCCTGCACAGGGCCGAGCCCCACGCCAGCATCTGCCCGTGGTTCAGGTCACTGCACCCCAATGGCCGGGGCTCCGGACATCCCCCTTGGCTGTGGGTTACATTTTTAACGGTTCCAACGGATGGCTCAAAGCCTCAGCGCCCACCCGCATGGAAAACAGCCCCCAAAGCCCTTCCTTCACTCTGCAGCATTGTGTAGAGACAAACACTGCTTGGCTGCCAGCTCGAAGAGCAGCTCCGTGGCTCCATTTGTGATGATGTGCTGCTCCGTCCTGGTGTGCCAGTCCAGCACTTTGGTCTCAGTAATACCATGCAACGCTGCAGGCTTGGGACAAGGTGGTTGGAAAGCTGCCTGGGGGGGCTGGGGGACAGCTGCCTGAATGTGAGCCACTGAGAAGGTGGTCAAGATGGTGGCCAACAGCATGGAGGCTTGTATCAGAGGTGGAGGTCAAGCTCAGCTCCCAGTTAACAGCAATAAGATGAGAGGTGATGGCCTTGCATTGCACTGCAGGGGTTCAGGTTGGATAGCAGGAGAAATTTCTTCTTGGAAAGAGTGGCCAGGCACTGGCACTGCTGCCCAGGGAATGGGGGAGTCACCGTCCCTGGGGGTGTTCCAGAGCCATGCTGATGAGGAATGTGGTGAGTGGGCATGGTGGGGATGGATTTGGAGATCTTGGAGTTCTTTCCCATGAAAATTGTACAGATCTTTGTGAAAATTCAAGTACTATTTTCAGCTCAACCTGCAAAATGTAACACCTTCCTATAGCGCTCTGTAGCTCACATTAATGCAAAAGTGACAGGACTCCTGGTACAGGACAGCCGTGTGGGACTGCTTGCTGTAAGCAGCTGGTATTTGTGAAGCAACACTCAGCAGCAGGCACAGCTGGTTCCACAGGATTGCCCTGGAAGAGGTGACTCAAACCAACTGTAAGACTGAGCAGAGGTTCTTATATCTGTGTGCGCAGAGCTGAACAGAGGCACAGCAATGGCTCACTGGGATCTGCTGCCCCACGCACATCGTGTGCATTCAGGCACTGTGGGAATTGAGGGGAAAAAAAATCCTCACAGTGTTCAGGGTCACTTTTTCCTTTATACATCAATATTGGGGGGAGAAAAAAAAATAAAAAGGAATGGAAAGACTCTGAACTATTGGTCTACTTCTTAAAACACTGTTAATGTACCCAAATAGTGGAACGTAGCACTGCCAGCACTGGTTTTGTGGCTTCTGGGGAGTTCTCTATCCAGGCACACTTGATGTGCAGGCACAAGGGAAAAATTTTACCATTTATTATTTATGAAAGCCAGACCATTATACCTGCTGGATGAGGGATTTGCACCAGTGCAAGGCAAAATGCTGGAGGAATATTTAAGAGAGAGCTGGGGCCGTGGGAGCCAGAGACAGCAGATTGCCAGGAGAACACATGCAATCCCCACAGGAATAGAAGGAACAGAGGAAAAGATTATCAGGGGAATTAGTAAACCTACAGGCAGGAAGCCCACGGACACAGCCACAAGGCCAGTTACACCTTTTCTCTTTGCTCAAGTCCCATCACTCTCTTGTCACAAAATACATCCCAGCCTTGCTGCTGCAAGATCAGGGAGTGATGCATTTTCTCCCAACCATCAGCTGCAGCAATCACTGTCTCTATGCCCCATGAGCTTCTGCAGCATCTACAAAGCATAACGCTCGCATGGGGCTGGCCCTGTGCTCCAGCTGCAGCAGGAACTGCTTGGCAACGGGATGACTTACAGCAGTGGGGCAGACCTGCAGCAATGGGGCTGACCTACAGCAATGGGGCTGACTTGCAGCAATGGGCTGACCTGCAGCAATGAGGCTGACCTGCAGCAATGGGGCTGACCTGCAGCAACGGGGCTGACCTGCAGCAACGAGGCTGACCTGCAGCAATG
>JAOWBP010004377.1:4289193-4302135 GCA_028571105.1 Tragopan temminckii
CTGCAGCAATGGGGCTGACCTGCAGCAACGGGGCTGACCTGCAGCAATGGGCTGACCTGCAGCAATGAGGCTGACCTGCAGCAATGGGCTGACCTGCAGCAATGGGCTGACCTGCAGCAATGGGGCTGACCTGCAGCAATGGGCTGACCTGCAGCAATGGGGCTGACCTGCAGCAATGGGCTGACCTGCAGCAATGGGCTGACCTGCAGCAGTGGGACCAACTTGCAGCAGTGGGACTGACTTACCATCCAGCCAACACGCACCTGATGCACAGAGACAGGAAACCAGTTGTTATTACTGTTACAGAGCCAGGGCAGAGACCTGCACCAATTACATGGGAAGGCTATTTTAGCGACAAAGATCTAATAACTCATTTTATGACAAGATGTGACACGTGTAATTATATGAGGGAGGATGGCAGCCGGGATGTGGCAGTTATTGAGTGCCTCCCAGCCGCCTCCCAGAGTCTCTTGCAAAAGCCAAACCCTCTCCACTTGGCTCTCCATCACCACTGCATTCAAGCACACCTCCATTAATTGCAGCCTGCCTCACAGCCCCATCTATTCCTGCATGCTGGCTTGTGAAGCGTTGTTTACAGACAATAAGCATCACCATAATGTATGAGAACCATGAAATGGGAACAACGTGTCCCTTCCCTCCCCAGGGCTGGTGTTTCTCTGCTTCTCCACTGCTCCCCACAGGCACTGACCTTCCAGTTCCAATTCTCTCCAGCAAGGTGACACAGCTCATGGCAGCATCGGCTGCCTGAAACGCCAATGACAGATGGCTTCAAATAAATAATCCATCAATAAAAGTTCAAAGATATCCCAAAACGCCTAAACACTGAGTGCAGTGATGGTACAAAGTGAGGTCAGGTTGGGTAGCTGGAGCCCAAATCTATTGTTCTGATAAATAAAAGAGTGTCCTTGACAGCATACATGTATAATGAATTGTGAAATGTGCTGATTTCAGCAATAGATGAACGAAGTGCAAAAGAACACAGGTAATGTGGAACAAAGCAGTTTGCCAAAACAGCTCTGCTTGCTCCGGATGACGCTGCAGAGCGATGGAAGGACACGGGCAGGGCAGCAAAGTCCAATGCCAAACCCTGACAGGTGGGAACATGTAATGATGTTGGGAGCTGTGCAGAATTCCCCCTTGGGCTGAAACCATGTGGAACCTGAAGCCCCTCTGCCTCGGAGAGCCCCAACAGAATCAATCCGTGTTAACCTGCAGGGAAGGGGCGGTTAGGAGTCTGGATGAGCACACAGCCAGGAATCCCGAAATGAGATGTGGGAACACCCTCATGTGTAGGCACACACAGAGCAAAGCCAGCAGTCCTTCCCACTTGTCAGGGAGACTGCTGAAAACCATGAGGACGTCACAGCACAAAGTACGTCAGTGTCAACATGGACTTCCCAAAAGCCTGTTCCACAGCTTCCCATTGATCTGTTTGCTTTCAAAACATAAATTTCCCCATGCTGAACTGCACTAAATGAATGCTATTTAGTAGCTAATTAACTTTCTGTGTTGAAAAGCTCCCTTAATTGCACTTCTTTCACCTTTTTTAGCCCGTGTCCTCTGGGGAACCTCAGCTGTCCTACTGCATTTGTTCTGCTCCTTCCTATGGCACTCAGCGGCTCCCAGAACTGCAGAGGTTTGTAGTGAGCTGATGTGTTCTGCATCTCCTTCCTCCTCACATGTCTACGATGTGATGCCTGCCAGGTACCCGAAAAGCAACACTTAAAAAAATTCCTGAGATGGAAAAAGTGATTTCTCAGCAAAGTCCCCAAAAGAATGTTTACTTTTCAGCCCATTTGGGATGAGAGAAGGGCACCTTTCTTACCAGTGTTTATATTTTAAATCAATGGCTTATTTTGCTTTTCTCTTTCAGTTCTACCCATGCAAAAATAAAATCCTACACTAATTATGCTAATTACAATCAAGCCTTCACACCACTGGTCCCTTGGAAGCCCCGAAGATTACCTTTGTTCTTACATACTTAGCTCTAAGCAGTGGATGGGGAATATTGGGCAGCTCTCTGCCAGCACCGAAGCCATGCACCTCTGACCTGGCCCACTACCACTGCCCTCGTGGTGCTCAGACTGGGAGCCCAAAGGAGCTGGGTGCTCTGTGTGAGCAGCAAGAGGAGTGAATTACTGATCACACCACCGATGTGCTCAACGTGAAGCAGTCTGTGGGAGCAGACCTCAGCAGCACCTGCGTATTCCTCAATTAAAATCCCAAACAAATAGCTCCACCGCCCCTTCGAGCCGTAATTCCTGATCTCAAGTTAGCTGTCACTATTCTCCTTCCACAGAGAGCTGGCAGCAAACCAACAGAGGCAAAAAACCAAACCTGCCATAATTAACACGCTTGCTGTTCAAATATTGATACAAAGAAAGATGGAGCCGTATGCCCACACTGCTGCTCAGCTCTGCCCGACCTCACAGTGGATTGGGGCAGCACAGCCCTGCCCAGAGCCCACAGCTGCCCCACTGTTATGGGGCAAAGCCTCACTGAGGGACACTGCTGTTCTTACAGGCGCTGCTCCAGGTACCAGCGGCACTTCTCAAACCACACGGACCCGGAGCCAGGCCCTGAGGCTGAAATCGCCAAAAGCAGGCGAGAGTGATGCAAGGCACTGCAAGAAGTTACAGGAGCTGGGAACCCAGAGACCAATTCCCTCAGCCCTGGGAACACAACCACCCCTGGCAGCACGGCAGTGAGTGTGCAGCCCCACTGCGTCCATACGTGGCCGTGGCCCGGTCTGCAGGGGGCTGAGAGGCACCGAGGTGCTGCCACAACATCATGATGCAACAGCACGCTGTGCTGTCCCTGGGGAGGCCATTTGCTGATGAGCTCCCCAGGAAGGACTGAGCAACACTGGCAGAGATTGCATCAAGTGTGCCCAAGGAGTTGCTGCTTGCGTTGCATGCTGCGCCTGTAAGAGCTGTTCACGTGCACTCATGACTCCTTTGGAGCATGAGAAATCTACCGTGGTTTAGCTCTAGCATGAAAAGGTTGTTTCATGACCCAGAGAGTGGTAGTCAATGGCTCAGTGTCCGGATGGAGATCAGTGAGCAGCGGTGTCCCACAGGGGTCAGCAGTGGGACCAGTACTCTTTAATGACGTTGACAGTGGGATCAAGTGCACCCTCGGCAGTTTGCAGATGACACACCCCAGGGATGGGATGCCATCCATAGAGATCTAGACAGGCCGAGCAGTGGGCCCAGGAGAACCTCACGAGGTACAACCCATCCAAGTGCAAGGCCTGCACCTGGGTGGTGGCAGCCCCTGCTATCAGCACAGGCTGAGGGGTATAAAGATGGAGCACAGCCCTGCCAAAAAGGACCTGGGGGCACCAATGGATGGCAACAGGACACGTGACAGCATGGTGCCCTCACTGCCCAGAAAGCCAACAAGATCCTGGGCTGCATCCAAAGCAGCACGGTCAGCATACAATGAGCATCCTGATCTAGTGTAGGTGTCCCTGTTTATTGCAGGGCCTGTAAAGGTCCATTCCAACCCAAACCATTCTGTGATTCTATGGTCGTGGTTCACTGCTGCAGTGAGAAGCCTCTCACAGCTCCACTGCCCCTGGCCTGGCTAACTGGGGGCACAAATCCAAAGCACCCCTGCAGAGCACCAAGTGCTTCAGGAACTGATTGGCACAGGGCTGCTGCCATGACCAGCTAAAGTGACTTCAGAAGCACTGAGTGACATCATGCAGGTGTCAGATGCTATCTCGTCGCCAGGACGTACCAAAAGCTTTTGGTTTCACTTTGCTGATGGGGAAATGGAAGCCAAGTAATCTAGCAGGGCAGCAACAGCCCAAGGCCAGGTTCAGATCCCGTTGTCCTCAACCACTGCCCTTCAAAGCAAAGCAGATGTTTCCTGACAGATAACAGTGATAAGGGAGAAAAGGAACAGAAAGAGACCATTTTATTTCCAGCATCTCTCCTCTCCCATACAAACGCAGCTCAGGACGAAGCCACTGTCTGTGCACCCACCTCCCATCAGCCGCTGCCCCCAGGAACCTGAGGGCCAGCAGGGGCACGGGAACCAGGAGGACACATCCTCATCCTGCCCACGGCCCAACCCAGCTGCAAAGGAGCACGAATGTGTGCTGGTAATGGGGCACTGCCCTCTCCCCAGCCCCAGGAATTGTGTAAATGGGAGGAAAGCATTGATCGCTGCATGGGAGCCTGGCAGCCTTTCAAACTGAGAAGAAAAAAAACAAAAACACAACAAAACAAAACCCAACAATGGATACGTTTTTATTTCCTTATGCTCTAAAAGGCGAGTTGTCGACTTAAAATGACTGACTCATTGTGCAACCCCAAGGCTTCCCAGCTCCCTCCTGCCCCCGCTCCGCTCCCTGCCTCACACACAGTGCTGAGGCTGCAGCTCCAGGAGCTGCCCCCAGGAGCAGGTCCCAAGGATCCAGGAACCACTCAGTGTCATGCAAGCAGCCCATCTTCATCTCGTCTGACTCAACACACCCTAATTCTTCTGCAACGTCATGCTTCTCCATTTCTGATGGTACCGAGCTGCATGGAAGGGACAGCCGAGCTGGAAAACCTATGAAATGCATCGCTGCAGCTTTTGAAATAAGCACAGAGCAAAGTAGAAGTTCTCTTTATTGCAGCTCCCCAAAGGAGAGGGAAATAACCAGAAACAGTCGCTCCTCTTTGGAGGGAGGGTGGTGGCCGGGGGGCAGGGAGGGAGCTGCCACCAGCAGCACTAACTTTATTCGCACTCCAGCTCTGCTGCACAGAGGAGCTGCCAGCAGAAAATCCTTCCGAAACAAGGAAGCTGTTTTAAAGCTCGTGGTGACTTCTGGAGCAACATCCCCTGCCCCTAAAAGCTGGGGTGAGTCAGAATTTTGGACAAGACGTTTGCAGAGTATTCTGTGCAAACGCTCTGACTCGAGCAGTTTGCAAGTAGCACCCAGATCTGCAGCTATCATGCACAAGGCCCTGTGGGGAGGAACAATTTGGCACAAAAAGAATGGACACACTGGACAAAAGCCTTTCAAGCCTGAAGTCCCAAACAATGAAAGGTCTGTTTAATTAATCTGTTGCAAATTATGAGGGCCACATCCACTGTAAGACGCTGCCAGAGGAGTTAAAATAAAATAGAGGGGAAGAAAGGAGCAGCTCCCAGGAGCAGCAGGCAGGCAGAGCCAGCAGAGGGCTCCCCAGCAGCCAGGGCAGCATGCACACAGTGGGGATTACAGCTTAAATTCTATTTTATCTACATAAAAAGGAAAAAAAGAAAAAAAAAAAAAATCAACTGTCTTTTCTATCACAGGTTAGTGCCGTAGTACATAATGCAACAAACCTCTTTGCTACAGCTATTGGACTCTGAGAACACAGATGTTATCATTAAAAGGAGTGAAATAAATAGAAGCTTCCTAAAGTTTGCACCAGACAGCAATCCGACTGGTGATCACTTACTAAAACTCAGGTTGCAATACTTAAAAAAGGAAGTGCACTTTTTTTTATAGTGACAGAAACAGCCCAAGCATGCTCAGCATCACGTGCTACTTCCAGGAATAAAATTACATTTCTGAAGCAAACTAAGGTGCTGGTGGCAATGGAGTTCAGATGTGGGTTTTTTTTGCAGTAAGTCAAATTCATCACAACATTCTCTGAAAGCACGCCCAAACAGCAGCCCAGCACTGGAGAAAAACCTCACTCGGGAAGCACACCTTGGAACCAGCAAAAGTGAAACTGCGAACTCTGTTTCACGGAGTCAGCCAACACACACAGAATGAAAGAAGGAAAAGTCAGCTGTCAGAAGCTGTATTTTACTCATTCAAAGGCCCCTCCAAGCTTTCAAGTTATGTCTCATAGCATTCATCTAGTTCCCAAAGCCCTCTCATGGTCCACAGCTGTCAACAGGAGATGAGCATGCAGAGAGCTGTAAGAGCTCTCTCTTTCAGATTTTCTCTTCTCTCTCTCTCTTTCAACGCTGTTTGGAAACCTCATCCCAGCCTGAGCAGCCTGCACTGCTCACGAGGCTGCCCTGCAGGGAGCAGGGTGTTTGGGGGGGACAGGGAGCACTGCCCTGCAGCCCCAAGCTCCCCAGGCTCACACTTAACGACCTCACGCTGCTAAGATCTGCACCAAACATGAGACCAATACAAATGTCTGACACCACCACGCTTATGTATTCAAAAAAATATTCAGAAAGAGTTAAACCACTTAAAACACTTCCTTCCATAAACTTGTTCTTACTGGCATTCTCTGGGTTTGAGATTAGACCATGAAATACAGAGGCCAAATCTTTCCAAGCGTCAAGTCTCCGCGCAGTCCATGCGTTGCTGACACACACAAAGTAGAACTTGTTTTTCCTAATTTCAGGTGTAGTTTCAAGTTCAGCTGTATCCTTAAAATCAGCCCTGGGGTGCTTCATAAACACACCTCTCCTCTGCGTGACAGAATCGAGTGATACAGCATGGAGACTGCAGGGCAGAGAGCCAGAAACACCGCGGATCAATGTGGGAAGTGATCAGGTGCACAGTGATAAACCCTTGCTTTGCCAGGGGGCCCTCTTCCCCCACACAGTTGACTGCAGATGCCATTGAGAAGCACTGATCTTTGGATGCACCAGTGCTGACTGTATTAAACATTTCAGAATTCATATTTCTGCCCTATTATGACCTTGTTGTCAGCAAAGCAGCCTTCCTGTCCCTGCAGCACCTTGTCCAGAAGCCAGGCTCTCAGGACGCCAGCCAGACTCTTTGATGTGGCTTTATACCAGCAGCTAGCACAGCAGAGCCAGCAAGACCCACAGAGGACCTTCCCACTTCAGTAATGCTGCTCCCAGGCCTCCAGACAGCTCACCTGAGAGGCCCACACATGCACAGCCCTGCACGATGGACAAGGCCACAGTTCAACGAGCAGGGGCAGGACTGGCCAACAAGCAATTTCCTGTGAATTACACAGGTGTCATAATCAAGGGGGAATTAAAGCAAGTCTGAAGCCAGACAGGATATTCAATTCAATGTCACTGTCGAGCTTCTCAATTTCCCTTAACGTCCCCAAGCTCAGCAGCCAGCAACCCAGCAATTCACCCAAAAACTGGAGAAATGGATGCACTCACCTGGTTTCATTATCCAGAAATACAGAACTACTGCTTTTCACAAGGGCTTCGCTAATGGGAGAGAGGCAGAACGGGGAAGAGAAGGCATCAGAATCAGAGTCGAAAGTACTGTCCCTGCTCACATCATCAGCAAACAGCTCCAGGGAGCCCTCGTCCTCCCCTGGCTCTGGCCTGCAGTCCAGCCCTTCCTCCACCGACAGCTCTGACCTGTTCTGCTCATCCTGAGAGCTGATTGTCGATAGGATTCCTGAGTCGCTGCGGGCAGGCTGCAGGGACTGGTGGGCACCATCTGCTGCCACACAGCTCTGGGGCAGCTTCTCCCCATCCAAAGAAGGGGAACCGATGTAAGCCCCGTCCTTCACGAGCTGTGACACAGTCAAGATGTCTTCCTTCAGGACCACTGCCCCTCTTGGCTCGGTGGGAGAAGCCTGCTGGGCAGTGCCAAATCCCTGAGCGTGGCGGCCTCGTTTGCGGGGAGCTTTGCGGACCGGGGAGCTCTCAGGAGTGACGTAACGCAGGGCTTCTTCATCCTGCCTCTGAATGCGTGAGTTTGGGACCCAGGCGAGGATGAGCGTGGTGCCGAGCAGCTCATCCTTCTCCATGTACAGGCACAAATAGCCTGTGGGAGAGCAAAGCAGCAATCGGTTACAACACAGTTTCACTCTTAGGAAAGTGCCTAGGGCAGAAACTTGCCCTTCCTTATCGCCTCCCCTCTTCACCACCACTGCACAAGGGCAAAGCAACTGCTTTTTGTCATCAGGAGAGAATTCTGCCACATGAATTGTGGAGTTCTCAGCATCACTCAGTATTCACAAATAATTTCAGGTCTGTACATGGCTTCTGAATACTCTGAATTCCCTCTGGCTTAAGTGAAGAGAGGAATTGCATACAATGCTTTCAACTTCCTGGCTGGATTACTAATCAAGAATAAATTCTGAAATATGTTGCCACATGAAAAACTTTCACTGTTTGTTAGTTAAACAATGTCAAGTGCCAGCTGAATATTTCTTCTTTTTAAGAATATTTACCTTAGTATAGCCAAAGGGCTACAATTCTCACGGAAAGCCAATAGAAGAGTCACACATACAAAAGGGGAAGTGTGGGTCAACGTTCACAGAATAATCAGTTTTGTGAAGTTAAGCCAGTAGCCACAGCTCTCTTTGATGAAAACATGAAAGAGCACAGTAACAGATGAGAATAAAGGGATAGGGGCAGTATTTATCTTCATTTATGCCAGTGCATGCAGCCACAATCAGGTTTTATTTTCCTTCTACCAAGGGTTGCTGAGGCCACTCTAGCAATAACAGTTACAAGATGATACTCGGCTTCGCTGAACCATACACATTTAAAAGAGCATCAGAAGTTCCTGCCCTCAAATGACAACTGTTCATCTTCTGGCAATACAGAAGGATGTACTGAAACAGGTAAATCTATGTTACCAGAAGAAGAAACGTTGTCAATTTTTTCCTATTAAAAGAACAGCTGATAGATCAGCTTGCGGATGGCTTTCCTCGGTGCCTCGAAGCCTGCCTTGCCTCATGCCCTACTGGTGTGCAGATGTTGACAGGAACAAACTCCCCAGGAACAGGAGAGGGTAAAAAGGGTGAGTGAGCAATGCCTGCAGCCCCTCACCTGGGTGGTGCTCCCCAATGCCCTGCAGCAGCTCAGGTGGGTGGACGCAGACATTGTTCTTGGAGTAGATAATCTCCCCATCGAGTATGGAAGATGAAGTGCCGCTGCCACCAGGATTCAGGGTCAGGAGGTCAGAAGCTTTAGAGGAGGCACGTCGGAGGAGTCGCCCCAGAGACATCGCCGAGGAAATGTTTCCATTATCTGTCAGCTTTAATCAGGAGCCAAATTCAGAAGATCTGTCAAGAAGGAGGAAAGAACAGTGTTAGAACAAACACAAGGGCAGTGCAGCACATGTCTATGGCTGCCTGAGAAGGAAGAGGTCTCCCATCAACTGCTGCTCATGCAAGAGCCTCCAAGTACTCTGGATCCTTAATGTCCCCTTTGTGGGTTAAGCATGCTAAAGCACATAATTCTGGAATGTTTCTTTCTGCAGTGAAGGAATATGGAAGCAGTAAAAAAACAAAACAAAAAGACAAAAAGGTAGTTAAAAAGTTTTTTTGGAGAGAAGTGACATCCCACAGACAGCCCAACAGAACTCAGTGCAGAGCAGGCACTACTGCCACCACTGCCTGCAGGTGGAACACACAGCACTGCAGCATGGCAGCTGCTGTTCTGCCAAAGGGACGTGAGGAGAGGAGACGCCTACTTCTGTTCCTCTCTATTTACACGGCCTCACTTTACAGGAGCAGGCTGGCCTGACCCAGCAGCACCATGCATTGCCACAGGGCTGGGTGCAGGTGCAGCACTCGTTGCTCACTCTGTGGTCTGCAGAGCACACGGAGGGGCAGCCAGGAGGAAGAGAAGCAGACAGGCTCAGGTTTGCGCTGTTGGGGGCACTGTGTGCAGGGAGTATGTAGGGGTGTAAAGCAAGTGCAGTTTAACACGGAATTGCTCTGATTTCCTGAAATGTGGTTCTAAAGCTACCTCCGGATAAATGAGGAAGCAAGGAGGCTGAGAGGGCAAACAGAAACCAGAACTTCCCCAAGAGCAGAGTGAAAGCTGCTGGGAAGGAAAACAGCAGTCCCAGCTTGGAGTGATTTTTACATGTGATGGCAAATGAAACCACCAAGTAGTTAATGATGCCTTCATTAAAGGGCAAGCTAGTGGTTTGATTGGCAATCGCTGCATTTGTCAGCTTGAATCATAGCTTTTGTTCACTAGGACTTGGAGAAGCCTCAGCCCTGCCATGTACTGACCCCAAAAGGCTCTAGGTTGTATCTTGGAGGAAGTCATTTGCTTGAAGTTATCTACAGAGGAAGCCACCCCTCCTCTTGCTGCACCCTGCAAGAATACAACCAGTGAGCTCTGCTGCAGTTCCTCCTCCTTGCCACAGCGTTCCAGTGCTGCCAAAGCAGTGATGTGGAGCAACCTGTGCAGCATCACTGGCCCTGAGCTTCCATCACAGCCACAGGGGCTCATCTGTCTAAAAAAGGCAAAGCCTGTATAAGCAAAGAAAGAAGGTGTGATCGAGGTGCTTGCAGCTGTTTACCAGGGAATGCTTCCTTGAAAAACATGAAAAAAATTGCTACTACAGACAACAGATGGAGATGCACCTATGAAACACGAGCTTGTGTTATGGGTGCCCAAATGCAGCTCCCCGGGGGCTCTCAGGATGCAGAAAGAGGTACAGGACTTCTCTGCCAAGAGAAGCAGCATTTAATTAGCTTTTACCTGGCGTAGCGAGAACAAAACAACAAGTAAAGATCTAAATTCCTTCTGCTTTTCAGCTTTTTTTTTTTTTTCAGCAGCTTTAAGGGAAGTATCACTTTGATCTGCAGAGCATCTGTTGCTTCAGCACTGCCTCGATGTGCAGGTGGAAGGCACTGGAGGTACGTGCATACATGAGCAGGTTGTGAAGAAATAAAAATGCCAGGAGGTCCAAAACACAACGTCCTGCCAATATGGAAACAGCTTGTGAACCTGCATCTGCTCCCCAAAGGGCAGCAGCTCAGGCAACACAAACCAGCAGTACCAGAAGTACCAAATCCACAGGGTTTGCTCCATTCTGAGCCCTTCCCCACGTGGGATTATGTCCTGGGGCCTGGGCTGTGGGAACTGGTGCTGGGCAGGGGCTGGGGGAGGCAGCAGGACCCTGTCCCACAGCTGAGTCAGCACAGAATCTGCACCGTTAATAATGTACTTTTCATACTTTCTATTGATCCCCCTGATCTGAAGGGATTCTTTCCAACGTGGCAAAGCCAGCCCAGCTCTCTGGAATCTGAAGCACTGAATGAGCTGATAAGCTCTTGCTGAGTGCCAATATTTATTAAGCGCACAGACATTTTTCTTCTCCCACACATTAACTGCCATCTCTAAAAACCTTCGCTGCAGCTCCTGAGCTGCCCTCACCACCTCAGCTGCTATCCCAGCCAGCACAGCCCCTCAGCCACCCGGCAGCTCAGAGACACACTGGGCTGCCAGCTCCCCTGCAACAGCGTGATGCCCTCCGCACAAGAGCCTGCCCACTTCCAGGCAGTGGTATCTCCAACAGCGCTGGCTGCCCGCCCCCCCTGGAAGTGCCCTTCCCCTTCTCATAAACAACAAGATCCTGTTTGGCTTGGCAGATTGCACCCTCACCTTGGCAGCGGCTGTCGGACCAAATGTCGCTGCCTCCGGTTGCACAAGATCCCTGTCTGCTGGAAAAGGAGGGCAAGACGGGCTTCAGCACATTGCCACAGACCCTGCAGCCACCCATGGGGCCTCTCCCACCAACATGCTTGCCCCAGGGTCACTCGGTGATGTGCTGCAGCCTAGGGCCGCGCTGCCAGCACTCCAGGCCTGACAGCGGATCTTACGGCTCCCAGGGCAAACGTTCTGTACAAGAGTGTAATCACTTCACAAGCAAAATAAGCCAAATGACAGGGCTCTTGGAGGGAAACACGAGGCTCACAGCACGTCTGTGCATAAAGGAGAAATGAGAGCTGTCAAAATCAGCACCAAATTTGAGCATGAAACGCCATAAGAAAGAAAAGCACAACAAGGTGGTTTTTTTTCTTTTTCTGCCTTAATAACTTGAAATTGATTTTGCAGATTAAAGGAGGAGTCACTGCGCAGTGGAGGTCTCAAGCCCAGCAGGAGTTACTGCTTCCTCCTGCTCCCCTTGGGCAGAGCAATCGCTCCATCTGCACTCTGGGCTCTGGATGGCAGAGCACGGGGACACAGAGCCAGGTATCGACCTTCCCTTTGTACTAAGAAAAATAATAGCTATCCAACCCACTAGCTATTAGCTAGAGCTATTTAAGATGACCGAGCCAAATCAAGGGAAAAAAAAAAGTTTACCATGGGGAGCCATTCTCAAATCACTCCATTTTGCAGGGAGAATGATGTAGGTCACCAAAAGCTTTTCCTTTCCGACCTGCAGGTGCAGCAGCGGCAGGCAGGGCACAGAGCAAAAAAAGGAGCGACAGCAGCCACAATGAAGGCTGGCATCCTATGCAGCGCATGCATCCTGGCTGCTCCCATGCAGCAGGTTTCACTGAGATGAGAGGTAAAGGAGGGACAGCAGACTGCACGCTGCAAGTTTGTGACTCAGAGATAAAAAGGGAAACGAAATGCCATCATCGACGCCTGCTGGCTGCTCCCAGCCACACCTGCTCAGGCATAAAAAAAGCAAACACAACGCTTACACGCCTCCAGCCCTAAAAGTCAAACGGCAGCATGAAATTATTTGCGTCCTCGCGTCCCTCTGCTCCAGGATTAGCCATCATTTCACATTACTTAAGGGAAGTGTTGGCGTGGTAGACAACATAACGGCCTTTTATCAGCACAATCCTGCAGCCACTGCCCTGTGACTCTCACAGCGCCAATGCCCAAAGAACGGCTAAAGAAAGCCCAGAATCTGCGGTCACACAGACCAGGGACTCACTGAGCAGCCTCACAGATGTGCCCCTGCCCTCCAGCGAGACCTGCCGGCAGCCCTCGGGGCAGGGCAGCAGCTGGCACAGATCCTCCAGCTTTAGCCGAGCGATCGCCAGGATGAAAGCACGTCCCACAGCCTCAAAGGCGGCTGGAAGAGGCAGCGGCAAGCCGGGCATCCTTCCTCCGAGCTGTCAGCAACAGCCGGTCCTCCCGTTCATCCCGTTCTCTCTTAAAAGACCTTTCCTTAGTTCTGTCGCCGACTGCATCCATCGAGACAGCCGAGCGCCTCGCACGGCCACGCAGCGCTGGGGGGGACGGGGAGCCCCGGTAACGACAGAG
>JAOWBP010004377.1:4325763-4342170 GCA_028571105.1 Tragopan temminckii
ACAGCCCACCCCCCCTTCCCGGGGACCTTTGGCCATTGCAGGTTTAGCAGTGCAAAGCACGGCTTCGTATCAGCTGAGGTCGGTGGGATTGATTTCTTGTTTTGTTTTAAGTGCAGCTAATCTAATAGTTAATTTATTTAAATTGATAGGGCAGAGAGAAATTACATTTCTATCTTCTCCGAATAGATTTTATACCGCCTGTGGCCCAGGTGAGCTCAGAGCTGGGCTAAAGGCCCCAATGCATCCCTACCACAGCTGCCTTCATCAGCCGTGACATTTTTCATCTCATTACTGCCATTTTAGCAAACAAACCAGTGTAGGGTTTTTTTTAATCACGGGTACACAGTACCTGCCCAAATCACCCACAATAAACAGCAGGTCCAAGGACAGATCTCTCAGCTCTAGGGCCAAAGTGAGGCACTGAGCACCCAGATGCTGCCCACGGCACATACAGAGCCCCCCCAGCCCTACATTCAGCCATAGGTTTCCTGTAAGAGCCAGCACCGTGCCAGATTTATGGAGGATGCTGCTCAGTATTTCACGAGTGCTGCAGGCAATCCCATCGCTGCCACTGCGGCTGCACAGAAAGCACTTTATAGATTTGATTATGCGATAAGGGGCATCAGAAATGCAACTTGTTGCCTATTTCCCAGAGTAATTAATTTCGTCTGTATTGAACAAATGACAGAATTTGAAGATTTCTAGGCTATGGATTAAGTAAAGACCAGATGAGAGTGTTTCTCATTGGCTCCGAGATTAATTAACACCAAGAGGCTAAGCGAGCTCTCTGCTCTGCAGGATTGGTTTGCTGGCACATTTTTGATCTACCTGCCCAGCCCATGGCTGACCCCAAGGACAGCACATCCAGCATAGCCAGGCTGGGAGCAGCAGCCCCCATTGATCAGGGCACGGGAGCCCCATTGGGACTCATTCCTATAGCAGGACATCGGGGGATGCCAGAGCCACCCAAGCTCCAGGGCTGGGTCCCAAGCCACGTGCTCCAGCCATGGGGCAGGCACAAAGCAGGGCACATCCGTATGAAAGCACAGAAGGGCTCAGGATGGGGATTTCCCCTCATCCATCCCAGACTTGCTTAAAATTTCCCAAGCGGGGTTGAAAAAACCAGGGCTCCGTGCGGCGTTTATTCATGAGCCAGGCGTTCCATTCAATGTGCCTCGCCACGCAGGATCAAAGATACAGAGCAGCACCTAATTAATTATTTTTCCTCTTCTTCTCTAACATCCCCTGGTCGAGCGCCGAGTCCCAGAATCTAAAAGCCTCCCTTTCAATGACTCCGCATAATGAGATGGATTTGGACTCCAGCAAATTTGTTCGGTTTTATGGAGTATTACATGAAAATGCTGTGAAATTAAGTTCTGTCTTTGCTATCGCGCCATGGCCATCAGAGCGCTTTTATGTATGGCACTGAGACTAAAAGATGGGAAAGTGAGTCCTTGCTGCAGTAATGTGGCAAACGGGGAGAGGGAGGAGCCGTGCAATGGAGATGACATGGTGGAGGGTGAGACTCGGGGAAATAATGAAGGAAACAAGAAAGTGATGCAGATAAAGAGTACAAGCTGAGAGCCCAGAATGGGGCCAACGGAGCGGCACAGCAGCAGGGGGTGGGAGTCCCCATGTCTCCTTCCAAGCCCCACTGCTGAACCCATCCTGTTCTTTTCCCTTCCTCCCTTCCCACCTCTCCTTGCTCCCTTCCTCTTCGCACCCGCTCCCTCTGCTCAACCCCGGAGCCATCTATTTCTTCCCTTGGCAACTTTATAACCCATTTCCTTGCCTGACAGCAATTAAGCAAATGCTTCGCTTCCAATCCCACGGCCCGTAAACAATGGAAAAATAAAACGCTATAAAGGAAAAGGCAACAAGATCCACACACACACACACAGAGACTCGTGGAGGGCAGGGGGAAGTTGGGGACAACACCAGTTGTATCAGAGGCTGCACACCTCCCCGCACACTGCTCAGTTCCAGGTCCCCAAATGCACATCTGGGGAGGGAGGCATTCCCAGAGCACTTGGAGAGCACTGAGCTGCCTGCATGGATGGCACTTACATAAAACGAAACGGCCAAAAATAAATAAATAAGAAGAGGAGGCAGCAGCGCTCCCCCCCACGGTGATGTATGCGATTTTTGGTGCCTGACAGGCCCTGAGCCTCCGGGGAGCCGCATTGATAAATCGCACCTTTCAGTTAGCAGCCAGGCTTAAAGAAACCCAGCGCATCCAATGGTGGCACTCAGCCCTCAATCTGGGGCTGCCCACCACGAGTCCCAGCCACCTGATGGGAGCTGCTCCCGCATTAGCACGGCGAGAGGCTTTCTGATGTACAAACCGCTGGGAACACGGAGCCCTGCGCCGAGGAAACTCAAACAGACACACTTTCTAATTTCCATGACAACTGTAATAGGGTATTTGCTCGGTTTGGGAGAGCCTGGGTGTGCAGGAATGCGCTCATTAGGCACAGAGAGAGGAGAGAGGCTTCTGCCAAGCAGCGGTGCCCTGGTGCACATCAGGGGCAGGATGGGGCCGGCGGTGCTGGGGGGACACTGGGAGATGCATCCCTGTTGGTTCCCATGATGGGATACTCCCAACACCTCAGGGAGGTGGAGGGAACAGCAGCTTGGGTCCATGTGGGCAGAGCAGGACAGTGAACTGAACCAGAGGCAGGCAGTGCTGCTGGGATGTATGGGCACACAGTCCTGTGCTGTACCTTGGGATGGGGCTGAAGGCTCAATGCATGGCCAGTGCACCTCTGAGCTCCATTCCCTCCCTGAGGAGCTCAGAGGACAGAGGGACTAGCAAGCAGTTAGCAAGCAAGAGAGAAATCCAGGCGATTACTGAAAAGCTTGGACGTGGCAGTGAATCCCGTCGCTGCCAACAGCATCCCCAAGCCATTAAGAGAAAAAAATCAAGATGTGGACAGAATTAGATTGGCCATAGGTGAAAAATGGCTCAATTATTTCTAGTGCCAGAACCGCAGAAGGACATTTCCCTCTGCTCCTGATCCACAACCTCCCACTAATTAGCAGACCTAGCAGAGAGAAAAATGCTCCAAGCTCTGAAGAGAGCAACAGCTCGAGACAACACAGCCACGGCCACATCCAGGCGCATTTGTATGCAGTGCATAAGCTGGGCACAAAGCAACGCACATGTGGAATTGCACGCTGGCAGATAGGAACTTGCCATGAGAGGAGCTGCCTCCTGCAGCTATAGGGTGGGCTCCCAGCCAAAGCCAGCCCTACAGACCCCCCCCCCAGCTCCTGGGACGCTGAGGGCTCTGTCCTGCCCCCGCACCTCTGCTGGGATCACAGTGGCACAGCACATCCCTGGTCCCACACAGCGGTGATGCAGCACAGCAGAATCCAACAGCCCTGAGCTGGGAAAGGCACAGCCGGGACGGGAGAGCTGCAGGCATGCAGGGGAGGACAAAGCCTGGAGGAGAATCCAGCTCTTTGGGAACAGGCTGGAGGACAGAGATAACTGCAGGCGCCAGCTCACCATCCTCTCTCCTCTTTGTAAGCAGGGATCTTTTAAGGCAACTGATGCGTAAAAACAAAAAAAAAAAGTTAGCAGGAGGCCCTGCCCCCTCCCTGACAAACTTCTGAACATGCTGTCATCAAGAAAAATGATGCTGGCAAGAGAGAAATCCGCTGGGGTTGCTGGCAATTTACCAGGCTCCAGCCCCAATGAGTGTTTATCAATAATTTCAGGATCTGCCTGTCGCAGCCACCGACTCCACGCTCAGGCAGAGATCTCCGAGCAGCGCGGGTGTCAGCACCGCCACGGGGAGAGGAGGCAAGATGAAAAGGGAAATCAATTAACTGCTCCTCAGGAGCAGGGATTTGCCAGCATTACAGGGAAAGGTCTGTTCACCTTGCTGTAACAGGGAAAGACTTAAACGCTCCTCGGTGACACAAAGGCACGTCCCAAGCCACGGAGAGCTGATGCTGTGGGCAGCTGAGCTGCAGTCAGGGGCAGCGATGGTTGCAGCAGTACTGCAGAAGGAGGAGTGATAAAGCAGCAGTGGCTGCACGCACTGAGCTGCCCATGGCCTCTGCTGGGGCAGCTGCACGCCCCACAGCTCCCCAGCAGCGCTATGGGGCTGTGCCTTGCCCCCATTCCACACACTTTGACCTACCTGCTGCTCCTGTGCTGAAGGCAGCCACCGCACCCAGCCACAGAGAGCAAGGCATTGCATCTGCATCACTGTGTGTAAGAGCTGCTAATGCATCCACCTTCCTGAATGGGTCTAATGGCTTTCTGAGCCAGGGGACGCCTGTCTCTTAAACACCCTGTAGTGCTGAGCTGCACAACACAACCAAGCATTGCACGAAAAAAAGATATCCCTCCCTTCTACATTTTAAATCTGTTGTCTTTCTCATTTGATACCACATATTTATGAGAAATAGTGAATATTCATTTCCTGTTACTCACTTTTATGCCACTCCTGAGTTTATAAAACTCCACAGTCTATCACCCCAATTGTTTCTCCAACCAAGAGCGCCCTACTTTATTAGGTTCTTCTCAAACAGAAGCTGTCCTGTGCCTTTGATCAGCCTTGTCATCCTTTACCTTTTCTAGTTCAACCACCTCCTTTCAATGATTGGAGAACCACAACCACACAGAACATTGCACTGCAACACAGCATATTATACCTTGGCATAACATTGCTGCTGTTTTGTTTCCAGTCTCTCTCCTAACAACTACTAACAATCAATTCACTTTATTTGACTGACACCACGCACTGAGAAGACATTTTCATAGAACTACCCACAGACACTGCAAGATCCCTTTTCCCAGGCAGGAAATATTGAAGGTCTGCTCTGTTGGTTTTTTTTTTTAGTAGTTGAGAATGTGTTCTCATTTGTATTACTCAGCTTCAGCAACATTCATCTGTTATTTTACCATCCAGCTGCTCGCAGCCCTGCCCAATCAGCTTCAAACTATCCAGCTATTATGCAGAACTCTCAGATGAGATTGATAGAGGCAGATACGACACCAAACCCACAGATCCATAGGCCAGCTCTCCTACATGGGGGCCAACCTCATAGAATCATTGAGTTTGGAAAAGACCTCTAAGCACATTTAGCCCAACCATCCACCTACTACCAATACTGCCCACTGAACCATGTTCTTTAGTACCACATCCACACATTTCTTGAACACCTCCAGGGATGGTGACTCAACCACCT
Source organism: Tragopan temminckii (assembly GCA_028571105.1). Taxonomy (NCBI): domain Eukaryota; kingdom Metazoa; phylum Chordata; class Aves; order Galliformes; family Phasianidae; genus Tragopan; species Tragopan temminckii. Next base: position 4,330,969 of record JAOWBP010004377.1, read on the forward strand.
CCCTGGGCAGCCATGTACATCCCCACATCCTCCTCCCAAAGCCTTTTATTTCGCTGTGTTTCTCTGCAGGCAGTGCGACCCCAGAGGCTCAGATAATGAGGACAACGATAGCAACAAGCGAATAAGGGAACATGTGGTGGTTTTCTTGTTCAGCTGGGTTTTTAACTGCAGAAGCAGTCTCTTCATGTAGCCTTCCTGAGCCATTCACAGTTCTTTACTATGAGAGTGGTGAGGTGCTGGAACAGCTGCCCAGAGAGGTTGTAGATGCCCCATCCCTGGAGGTGTTCAAGGCCACGTTGGATGAGGCCCTGGGCAGCCTGGTATTAAATGGGGAGGTTAGTGGCCCTGCCTGTGGCAGGGGGGTTGGAGATTCATGATCCTTGAGGCCCCTTCTAACCTGGGCCATTCTGTGATTCTTCCTCCCTCTGAGATGACTTTACACCTTACCAAAGAGCTGAAAAAGTCCAGACATCCTGTGGCCACTTGGCCAGAGCTGCAAAGACCAGCAAAGCCACGTTCCAGCTGGAATGGCTGCCCTGAGCCAGAGGGAGGCTACACCACCTGCCCTGCAGTAACCCCCTACCCCTTCCAGAGGGGAGAAATAAGAGATTACACCTCCAGGCACGTATTGATAGCAACGGGCAAACCAATCGGGAGCAACAGCACACGTCATTAAAGCACATTCAGACTTTGTAGGAGGATCGGGAGCACCGAGGAGGAATTTCGAAGGGGAAGAGCTCCGTCTGGAGCGTGGAGGGCGGCTGGGAGGGCGCGGTCGGCACGGCCGGAGTCAGCACCACGGACAGCGCCCGCAGCCCCGCGCACCGCACACGTGGGAGCCGCAGGCCGGCAGCCCCAGCAGAGCCCTGCCGTGGCACCCATCACACAGCAGGGAGGCAGCCTGATGTCCTCTTGTAAAGAGAGAACGCATTCCCTCACCAATGTGCATTTACTTCTAGAAGGCACTACCATCCTATCCGGCTGCCTCAAGCTTATAGCATACTTTAGCCTGCTCTTTCAGAGCTGTTAAGGCCCGCCAGTTCTGCTGCCCGCAGTGGGAACAGCCTCTCAGCATCACTGTGTTGCAGGCCAGCCTGCCAGCAATGAGCCATTTCACTGCTGGAGGGAATTCTGCTCCGAGCAGCTGGCCCAGCATCCAGGCTGCGATCAGACTGGGAATGCTCAGTCCTACACTCCCTCCGCTAGACTTCAGACACCCCTTCTGAAAGGAGCAGTTCTTAATTAATATTAATACCCTGCATCATGTCAGATCTTCTCATGCATTTATGCTTCCTCCCTGGGCAACTTCCCTGCCTGCTCTTCTTACAACAGGGAGGTGATTACACAGGCAGGTCCTGTGTTGCTGGGTGCTCCTGAGCCACGGGCCTGTGTGGCTGTAATGGATTGGTGACATCGTTATATTTATGGGTATTTCTAGAGAAAGAAAAAGGCTAGTGGGTGTTCATATGTTCTTGTTGTATTATTTAAGAGAAGCCATTTGAGAGCACAGGAGAAGCAGTGTCTGCTCCCAAAAGGAGGAAAAATAATGGAGGGGAATATTTGCAAAAAGCTCAGTTAAGTAAATATTTTATGCCCAATAATGTTATGGCTTTTGAATGATGCATGCAAGGGAGTTGAAAGGAGGTGAGACACAGAGCGAGGCAACATACAGTGTGTGTGTGGTGTGCAAAGGTGTTCATGTGGGGGGAGGGCAAAAGGAAACATCATGCCCTGGCTGCTGCACCTCACCCCATCTGGGCGAGCTGCAGGAAGAGGCAGCAGGGAAGGACCACCCCCAATTCTGGATTGACAATGCCCTTCTGTATCAGGAAAGTTAGAGCTGACCTTACAGAGGAATGGTTTTTGTCCCCAAGTGGATGACACCTGCTGACACGCTGACCCTTCTCCTCCTGTGTTTGGTGCCACATCATAGGGAGGGATGGTGAGAGAGATCTGCATCCCACTGACCAAGAGGAGCAGGGACACAGGGGGCAAGGAACTAGAAGACAAGCAGATGGCCCAGGAGGAAAAGGAAGATGGGAAAAGCAGAAGGAAGGCCAACCAGGCAGAGGGAGGCAGCAGGGCTGCCAAGGGGAAGAAAGCAGTGCTGGCACAGGCAAGGATGATGCTCTGACCAGGGGAATTCTGCCACTTGCAGGCAGAAGCACTGGGTGAGCATCAGGCATAAGGTAAGCACAGAAGGGAGTAAAATACCATTAAGTATAATAAGAAATTTACTTGATCAATGAGCTCTGCAGCTGAGGATCAATGGGAGGCAGACACAGCCATTAGCTAAGAAAGCTGAGAAAGAGCCCCAGGCTCTGATGGAGTGGTCAATACCATGTTTAACTAAGCAGCAAAGGAAGGGTCCCCAGCAAGGAGCAGAGCCAGGATGCAACCAGGAGAGATGGGCTGAGCCCACCCCATTCCTCAGGGCTCAGACCCCCAACGGAGCCCAGGCTGTGGCTTATTGAGAATCACACACACAGGGGCTTCTCAGGAAGGAGGTTTGATCTTCACCCTCTGAGTAAATTCAGAGCCAACAGCCACATGGGTAGCACCCCTGGCCCCAAGCCTGGCCCTGCTGGCAGCGCTGCTGCTGGCTGCCTGGCACTGAGACCCCACCACGCTGCTGCCCAGGATTCCATCAGCACCCAGCTGCTGCACTGAGCTGACCTCGCTGCTCTGGCCCCACTCCAGCTCTGCGCTCCCTTCACACATCCTCTGGGGCTGTCTGCTGCAATCCTGACCCATTGCACCGCTTCTCACTTTGCTGAAACCCCACGGCCAGAGCCTGACCTCGATGAACCAAGCTAGCAGAGAAGAAAAGCAGCACTGATCTCTGTGAGCCTTCAGGGACTAGACACATAACCGGCGATGTCTCAGGAGCATTAGAGCCTGGGGTTGTGCTAAAGGCTGAGTCTACGTTTGCGTGTGAAGACAACGAGACAAGCAGCTGTCCCCTGGGGTCCCTCCTGGGGGGGGCTCCTTGCTCCCACAGGGGCTGAAATAAGAGCCCTTCTCCCAGGGGGCTGCTCCTGGCTCCTGCCACAAGATGTGCTCCAGTCCTTCATCACTGTAGGCAGCACAAAGCACGTTCCCATCACTGCCCCCTGCCCTGCAGGAATAGCTGTGTGGTGACCCAAGCCTGGGCAGGGGGGCACAGCTTTCTTGAGCCCTGACCTTGCACACTTCAGCAGTTCCCTCTGGCAGAGCTCTGCCCCCTCACCACATTACTCACGCATTCCTTCAGACCAAATGCTTTCAGCAGCAAGCACAGCATCTCCTGAGAGAGGCAGATGGCAAAACTCCCATCCCAGCCCAGCCAGTAATGGCCAACCAGGCAAACACCTGCAGGAGCAGCTTCCTGTTGGAGAGATGGGACAGTGCAGACCCCCCCACCCCACCACTCCCACTGTCCCTCTCCATCACCCACCTGCAGTGATCCCTACATCACTGCAGGTGGGCACACAGAAGGTTCCTCCTCCACTGGGAACAGCCCCCTCCAAAGAGCCTCACCTGCTGTGCTCTGCAGGGAACTGATCCTGCTCAGCTCCCATTGCCTCCCAGCTGTCCCAGCACTGCCTCCAGCCCCCCAGCAGCCCCACGCATCTCCCTCTGTTTGCAGTCCAGGCCACTGAGGCACACAGCTCATCCCAGCTCTGCTCACTGGTGTAGCACTGCAATCTTAACCATAAGGTCCCAGCACTGGGTACTTTAATAGCACTAATGAGCTCTTGGTACACACACAGCTCTGTGTCAGCAGCCCAGAGGAGCACTACAGACACACCCCACACATCAGACAAAAGATCAGGTTCTGTATAAGCACGCACAGGGGCAAACCAGGACACCTCAAGCTGCTTTGTTCAGTCACCTTCCCATCTCCTAGCCACCTCCCCTCCCTTTTCCTTCCTTCTCCCTCTTCTCAGAGGGCTACACACATAATGCTTTGACCATTGGGTCAGGGTAACTGCTGTACAGAACAGAGCTCTTTAGGGCTAGGCAGCAAAGCAAAAAAAAAAAAAAGAAAAGATGTTTTCTTCCTTTCTGTCAACCCATCCAGTTTATCATTTCCAGCCTTCAGCCAACCTGCCAAGCACCCAGGAATGCTGTCACTGTGCTTTCCTGCAGGGTAAAGCAGCCATTCACCCACCCAAGCCCCACTCCTCACCTCCCTGGAAGCTTCACACACACCCAGGTCTGCACCTCACTCCCTTTTCTGCTGGTTCCTCCTCCTGGACTTGGGAAAAGCAGCACCAAAAAGGCAGCTGGGATGTGGGAGGGCACTTATAAAGTGCCCCAGCCCTCCCCCAGCAATCCGTGAGGCTCACCTGTGCCCACTCCTTCACCCCATTAGCAGTGAGCAGCTCCAGCTGTGCCAGTAACGGTGCCTGCAGAGCCAAGTGGCTGCTCCATGGGTCAAAGCACGAAATCCCCGTCAGAAACTCAAGTGACAGCCTTCATCCGGTTCTCCCAAGAAAGTTGCAATTTTATTTTCCGTTTAAAAAAAATAAAAAGAAAGAAAGAATGAATGAAATCCACGTGACCCACACAGACCTCTGCAGGTGGCACAGTGGGCACTCGGCTTCCCCTTGGGGAACACCTACGGGCAGTGCTCCTGCTTGGAGCTCCCAGGCACCCACCAACAGCGAAAGCATCAGCCACAGACACGCTCCCAGCACTGCTCCCATGGCCCTGGCAGCATCAGCAGCATCAGGGAGGGGTCTCTGAGCCATGGTAGCCCCTCGGCCACATCTGCTCATAGGGTGAGAGTGGGGTTTTGCTGGTGCCAGATCAACTGCATCAGCTCCAAGTGCAGATCAGCAGTGTCTCCAGGTAGAGCGGCCAAAGGTAACGTTCTTTATCTGCACCTCATGCTCCACAGATACTGAATATCAAAATGCACCTCGAAACGCTCCGGTTACTAAGTACTCCTTAGAGATTAGAGCAGTGCTTCCTCCTCAGTACCCTCTTCTCTTTCCCAGTAGAGCAGATGGACATGATAACTTATCAGGACCTTTCCACGTGCTGTTCATCAGTAATAGCACAGGGACTTATTGACCCACCTCACATCAGCATGTGGAATATTTAGGGCTACTCCCGAGCTGGGCAGGAGATAACATATTTATCAAGGAACCCTTTGACCCCTCCGTGCCTGGCAGGCCCCTATATCCTCATGGAGAGGACAATACTGGGGGGATGCTCAGGGGTACCAAGGCCAGGGAGGGAGAGCTGTGGGCAGCACAACTCATCTGCCCACCTCACCCTGGGAGAGGACATGCTGGGGGATGAGCCCAGGCAGACCGGAGAACCAAAGGAGAGTTGTGCTCAGTGAGGCAGGGGAATGGCACAGCACTTGGGAAGCAAAGCGGCCAAGGAATACATCCAGAACCTGAGCAGAGAGAGAGAGGAGCAAAGACACAAAGGTTGAGAGTTCAAGCCCCAGGGACCCATGTCAACCTCTGTTACGTAAGTCTAGAAAAGCCTTAAACTTGGTTTTGCTGAGAAAGGAGTTGTCAGCAATGATAAAACCCCAGAGAAGTCATAAAAATTACAGACAGTGATAAAATGGGATGTCACCACAGCGAAGCTTCGCAGCAGGCGGTGGGACCGGGGGCGGCACTGTGGCACGGAGGGGTCCCCATGGGGAGGGGACATGGGCTGCCAGAACGTGGTGACAACATCCTCCTTTGGGCTGTTCCAGCACATCCCATCACCTCGTTCTGCTTGTGGCAGGAAACTCATTCATGCTTCAGCAATAGGAAGAGCCTCACATCACATCCACGAGCACGAGGCACCACGGATGGAGGTGCAGATGTGGTGTTGGAGGGGGGAGGAAGTCCCAGCTAACCCACTCCAGCCAGACAAAAACAGAGGCTCCTTCTGACACGAAGTCCTGGCTGAAGCCCTGCACCCGATCAGCTATTGCAAGATTAGATAAGAGCTGAACTTAGTCCCCTCCTGCATATATTAACGTGAGCTCTGGATGTCTGCGCTACCTCTCCTCAAGGGCAAGATGATGTTCCCTTCCCTGGTGCTGCTGTTTGCTGCCCTCCCTGTAGCGAAAGGCAGCCCTGTGCCGCACGCATCCAGCCGTGACAAAGTCCTCCTGGTGTCCTTCGATGGATTTCGGTGGGACTACGACCAGGATGTGGACACCCCCAACCTGGATGCGATGGCTGCAGAGGGGGTGAAGGCGCGGTACATGACCCCTGCCTTCATCACCCTCACCAGCCCGTGCCACTTCACACTGCTGACCGGTGAGTGCCACCGACCCACAGAATGGGAAAGGGCAAATGAGGGGTTGGGTATAGGAAAAGTTGCTGAGCCAAGCAGGCGGCCCCCAGACCGGCCTTGATGGCACACTGAGCTGTAGCACATATGTACTTCGGAAACAAGAGTTGAGGTGCGTTGAGGTAGAACTGAACCTGTGTTCATCGGAGGTAAATGGCATCAGACTCACCCGACAGCCTGCTTTGATAAGGGAAATGATTTTTTAGACAAGGGAGATGCAGCACATCTCATCTTCCCGGACTTCAGCAATGTATCTGATACGGTGCCACGTGGGAAATCATTAGTTAAGGTGGAGAAGATGAAGATTAGTATGAAATCTCTAATGTGGGTAAGTAACCGGCTGTGGGGAAGGCAACAGCAGGTAGTGCTGAAAGGAGCGCCGAGCAGCAGGGAGGGCAGCAGGGGAATTCTTGCAGAATCAATGCCAGAGCCAATCTTATTTAAGATTTTCATTAATAACCTTGGCATAAAAGAGTGGTGCATGCTAATGAAAGCTGCTGATGAGGAAAGGCGAGGGAGGGTTGTCGATACAAAGGAGGGCTGGGACGTCACGCAGAAGGAACTGCGCAGCCTTGAGAAGCAGGATAATAGAAATAGCATGAAATGTAACAGCACAAAGAGCCAGCCTTCCACTTGCAGCAGGGATTTGTGCTTTCTGCTGACCTCGTCCCTTGTGAACGGCAACAGAAAGCAAAAGAGCAAAGAGATGGGTTAAACGCAGCACAAAGGTGAACCCTAAATGGGGTGGAAAGGGCAGGAGGCACTGCAGGAGGGATGAGAGCCCCAGAGCCCCGGGATGCTCCCAATGGATGGGGAGCCCCACTGCTCGGTGAGCCCCGCTCACCCTCACCCCGTCCGTCTCTTCTGGCAGGGAAATACCTGGAGAATCACGGGGTCATCCACAACATGTGGTTCAACACCAGCACGGGGGTGAAGCTGCCCTACTACACCACACAGGGCATCGACAGCTGGTGGGACAACGGCAGCCTGCCCATCTGGATCACGGCACAGAGGCAGGCAAGTGGGGCTGCTGCTGCTGCTGCTGCGGCTGTGCGCTCCAGGCGACGGGCGAGCCACGATCTCTAGTGGCCGGCAGCTAACTTCCCTGCCGCAAGCGACAGGGCTAATTACACCAGCAAAAAGAAAATTAAATCCCCAGGCAGTGGCAGGTATAATCGTGATCGTCCTATTAAAAATAGAGAAAAATTAAAGGCGCATTTCGGCTTTATTAAGATGTTAATAAAAGAAGTGATCCAATCCCTCATTAAGAAGACCCCAGCCAGCTCTTTAGGGAGCAGGCTGAGCCCCAGCTCTCCATGCTCTGCAATCCGCCTCATCTCCTCAGCCTCACCCAGGACCCATGGGGGGGCTGTGCAGGGGGCTGCTCCCCCCTCATTGAGGGCTGCAGAAAGGTTTTGAATCCAGCTTTAAGGCAGGACCTGAGACCTTGCCCCAGACACAAACCTCTGCTATGTTTACCTGCCGAATTGGACCCGTTGACTTCAGGGTGAGCGCTTGCGTGACTGCAGCAAAGCACACCTTAATGCTAGGATGGTACAAACAGGTCAGCGTTTCTGAGGTTATCACTAGTGTTGCTAACGTCATGAGAGACCCAGCAGAGAGGGGTTCTGGGAAGGGCAGTGCTTCCAGTTAATCGCTCTTAATGGATGATGAGAAAGAAAACTTTGTTAGAGGCAGAGGTAGACATTAAGGGGCTGAATGAATCAACCACATCCATGAGCAGCAGTTGTACCGACAAGCAGAGTGAGTTCAGCTGAGTTCACATAACGTCTTCACTAACAGGGTTTAAAGACAGGCTCCATCCATTTCCCCGGGACAAAAGCAAAATATCAAGGAGAAGAAGTGAGCATGAAGCTGGTGGAGCCTCCCCTGTTCAACTACAGCAACGAAACCATTTGGAGACAGAACATTGACACTGCCATGGAATGGTTCACAGTGAACAACCTCGACTTCATCACTCTCTACATCGGTGAGCCAGACTCAACAGGACACAAATACGGCCCCGAATCCACGCAGAGGAGAAACATGGTCAGCCAGGTGGACAAAACCATCGGCTACTTAAGGCAGAGGATCAGGGAAAGTGGCTTGGAATCAAACCTCAACCTCATCATCACATCTGACCATGGCATGGAGACGGTCATAAAGAGCGACGAGATCCACCTCCGGAATGTAGAGAACTTCACATTCAGTGACATCCAGTTTGAACTCTTAGATTACGGACCCAACGGGCTGCTGATACCAAAAGAAGGGAAATTAGAGCACGTGTATTCAGTCCTGAAAAATGCCCACCCAAAGTTACACGTGTACAAAAAAGAAGAGTTTCCAAAGAGATTCCACTATGCCAACCATCCCCGGATCACCCCGCTCTTGATATACAGTGATCCAGGATATGTGATCCATGGGGTAAGATGCACATGCACAATCTTTACTGTTTTTCTTGGCTCTGCCTCTTTCCTCCTCTCTTCTTTACAGCCCACCAGAACCTACCTGGCTTTATGCCTTCATTTTGACCCGTCTCCCCACAAGCAGGTGGTTATACCCCCAGACTGCAGAACGTGGGGAGCTGGAGGGAGGGAGCAGGGAGGGCACGCTGCCTCCGGGAGGCCGTGCTCCAGGGGGCTGAAGAGCTGGGACACTCACATCCGTCTGCCTTCCAGAGATACAAGGTGCAATTCAACACGGGGGAGCACGGCTTTGACAACGAAGCCATGAACATGAAAACCATCTTCCGCGCCGTGGGGCCGGCCTTCAAGCAGGGGCTCATAGCGGAGCCGTTCGAAAGCGTCAACGTCTACGCTCTGCTCTGCGAGCTGTTGGGCATCGCGCCGGAACCCCACGACGGTTCTCTGGATGCCACGAGGTCGATGCTGCGTGAGTGCCCCGCGCGCCCCCCGTCCCTTCGAGCCCCGACGGCGCGGCCGCCCCGAGGCCGGCATCGCCGCACGGACAGCGCCACCTAGCGGCGGCTCCCGCGGCACCCCAGCAGGAACGCCCCGCGCTTTGCTTTCCCGCACAGCCCCGCTTCCCCGCAGCAAGCCTGCCCTCGGGCAGCTTTCCTTCGAAATACAAGTGGTCCAGACACCAAAAGCAAAGCTTTATGCTGCTGGGAGAGGTCGAGAACGGGAGGTTACGCGGCCATCTCCTGCTGGCGGCTGCTCTCTGCACCGCGCCCTGATTGAGCCCGTCCCAGCTCCACCACCCACCGCCAGGGTAACGCTGCACTTTCGGTGTTGCAGGTTCCAGTGCTCCTCTCCTTGCTGCCGCAAAGCTGCCAGTGATGCTGGGAATCGCTCTCATCCTGAGCTGCTGGGGAGGAGCATACTAACCCCTTCCAGAGGTAATTACTGCACAGCCAGAAAGCTCCGTGCGGGTGCTGCCTTCTTCAGGCACGTGCCCTGTTTGCTCTTCCTTCCTTTGGGCACCGTCCACCTGAGCGCTGCCTGCCAGCTGCATTCTGCAGAGCACAGATTTCTGAAGTGCACAGGTTCTCAACTTGCTGCACAGAGCAGCAGTACCACCACCGGCCCTCCTGTTTACCTGTCCCCCTGCTCTATGAGCTGCAGCTGTTTGTCTAACCAAACTTTCTGTCTTTATGGCTTATAGTAAAAAATGGGCAAACAGAACCCAGGTACCCCAAGCTCAAAACCCACAGCACACGGGAGAGGCTCTGGCTGCCATCCTGCAGAACCACATCCACAAAATTTTGCCTAGCCACAGCCCTCACCCTGGGCTGTAGATGCTGCCCTTGGAAGCTTCGGGAGAAAAATACACCAAGCTTTAATCCTTGATGGTTTTTGGAGAGACAGAGTCAGGACACACCAGATCGCAGCAAACACCCAGGGACCATGGTTCACAAGTCCAGGACCACGCAGACTCTGTGCCCACCTGTGTCAGCCCTGCCCGGTGCTGCTCTGCACAGGGCTAATGTGCCGTGGGTGCATGGGGCCATTATACAAGGCCAAACTTTTCTCCTCTGCAGGAAGCAGCCCAGGATCTCTCCCCGGGGCTCAGGGAGCAGCACAACTCTGCAATCTGGGATCCTGGGCACTGCCCTTCTACCTGGGGCATCAGCATGGCAGCTGCCCCGACCCCGTCCCAGATGCTGAAGTGCCTCTCCCCAACCCTGTGCCTCATCTCAGGGGCTCGATAAACATCTGTTGCCATAGAGATTTGCTCGAACTGCCTTCCCTGCGTTGGTTTCACCCAATAAGATGAAACAAGAGACGCACGCTTCACTCAGAAAAAAAAAAAACAGGAAGAAAATGTTTGGCTTGAAACCATATTGGGGGTGGGGGTCAGACCGGCAGCATGCAGAGCAAACAGTCCATTAGGCAAACAATGGGGAGGCTCTGCAAGGGGAGCCACATGGGCCGGCACTGCAAATATTATTTAAAATAATATCAATACAGTAACTTTCAAAGTAATCCTGCTGTGACCTTGGGGCTTTCCACCCCGGGCAGAAGCAGCCAGGGCTGAGGTGACACCGCTGGTCCCAGTGACCCCATGGAGCTGACAGCCAAAAGAGGCACAGCCGTGCCAGTGTCCCCGTGTGCCGTGTGGTCACAGTGCAGAGCAGAGCACTGTGGGAGCCTTTCTGATGCAACCCCTCACCTAAGGCTGGGGTTTGTCTCAGCTGTGAACTCCGCTGCACAGGGCGATGTCCAGCAGACAGCCCTCCAGGCTGCAGGCTGAGCACGGTGCAATCCCACTGAGCGCGCAGCCCTGCTGCACCCCCGAGTCGCTGTTTTGACTTAGAGCAGGGATGAAAAACGAAGGAAGCGTTGAATTAGTGTATTTGCAGCAGAGGACGCCCAGCCCCGTGCTCGGAGCCAGCAGGAGCAAGGCTCGCTCCTTCCCCAGCCCCTGGGCCGCGATGAAGGAGGGGAG
>JAOWBP010004377.1:4351322-4370237 GCA_028571105.1 Tragopan temminckii
GCAATGCATCATGCTCTGCTCTGCGCCATGCAATGCCCTGTACACTGTTCCATGCAATGCTATGTGCAGTGCTCCATCCCCTGCTCCATGCTCTGCCCTGTGCCCTGCTCCATGCCAAGCTTCCTGCCATGCTCCTTGCAATGCTCCATGTCCTGTTCCATGCAATGCTCCGTGCCCTGCTCCATGCAATGCTCTGGGCAATGCTCTAGGCAATGCTCTGTGCCCTGCTCCATGCCCTGTTCCATGCAATGCTCTAGGCGATTCTCCATGCCCTGTTCCATGCAATGCTCCGTGCCCTGCTCCATGCAATGCTCTGTGCCCTGCTCCATGCAATGCTCTGGGCAATGCTCCATGCCCTGTTCCATGCAATGCTCTGTGCCCTGTTCTGTACCCTGCTCCATGCCCTGCTCCATGCACCAACCCAGGTAGTGCAAAGGGGAGCGCAGCAGGAGGGAGCCTAACGAGACGCCAATAATTACCAGCAGATCAGACGATCAGCTGTAATTAAGCACTATCCACAGGCAGACCGCTCGGCTGCAGCCTTTCTTCCCTCCTTTTCCCCAAGACTGCAAAATAAATTATCCTGCAAAGTTAGCCCAGGCTGAGCTATGGAAACAATTAAACAAAAATTAAATCTAATTCATTTATACTCTGAGCACAAAGTGGATAATGTGGGGGTTTTCTTCTCTCTCCTCTCTTTGCCTTGGTGTTACAGAGGACTATTATGGGAAATTAATCACGGGGAAAAGCAATGAACGTGATCTATCGCTCTTTAAAAGTGCACTGTAGTGATTATATAAAAATCTATTAGAGCAGCCAGGAAATTTAAGAGTGACACCATTTAAAAGGAAAAAGGAGACGAGGCCGGTGGCAACAGGGATCAATTTCTGCACAGACGGATCCTTGAAAGTAGGAGCAGGAGGAGGTCAGGCCTGCGGGGGGGCACAGCTGCATGCCACCAAACTGCTCCTCACCTCCCATGGAAATGCAGCCAAAGGCCCCTAGGCAGAGCTGGGGCTGCAACTCAGGAGCAGCAATGCATGGAGGCACAACGGGGCTGCCGGTGGGGGAGCACTGGGGAGGGGACAGGGGACAGTCTGGACAGCACCCGTGGTTGGGAGCAGAGCTGTCTGCGATGCTCTGAACCCATTGGGATTGGGCATGGGGTGCAACCCCCCCCCAGCACCCGCTCAGCTGTGTAAAGGTTGCAATAAAACCTTTGTCTGGGCAGATTCCATCATAAATCCTCACCCCTGGGTCAGCCTGACGCTTTCATGGCACCATCAATCCCAGGGGACGCGCAATCAATGTGCTCAGCACAGTGCCACCAGGAGGGACCCCATCGCAGGAGGGGACAACGGACGTCCCGTTGCTCCCTGCACCCTGAGATGTCAGCAAAGCCATTCTGGGGTCAGGGATACCCACATGGTGCCCCATCCTGGAGGTGCCCAAAGCTGGCTCGAATGGGCCCTGGGCAGCTCGAGCTGGTGAGGGGCAACCGGCCCACAGCAATGGGGTTGGAACTGGGTGATCTTTAAGGTCCCCTCCAATCAGAGCCATTCTATGATGCCACGTCACATCTGGCAGAGAGCAAAGGGGACGTGGGGAGGCAGCACCCCATGCCCCAGTGGCACCACAGTGCTACAGGGCAGGACAGGGAGAGCCCAGCCCGCAGTGCACCCAGGCCATTGCCCCAGAACCAATCCTTACCAACAGTCCACTTCTGCAACAACACAGGCAAACGCCTTGATGTGAACTGAATGGAAGTTTCTCCTCCCTACCAGGCTAATGGAAACAAAACCCACACCGCTCTCCCTCCAATGCATCTTTTTAACGATTTCAAAAAAATACTCTTTTGAAAAGAAAAAAAAGGGGAAAAGGAAAAAAAAAAACCCTTTGATCTCGGCAGCCCGTTTGTTTAGTCCACGCCGGGATTTAATTGAGGAGGGATGTCCTTGAATAAACGCAGAGATGTCCTCGCTCCCCGGGAAGCCCGCTTGAAGCACAGCACTGCTGTGCAGTGCTTTCTGCTCACCCAGGGTGTGCTGGGACGGGGTCACCCACGGTCCCACAGCACCTGATGGGAGTACGGAGGGGGGGATGGAGGATGCTGCTGTCCCCCTGCCACTAGTTCAACCCTGTGCCACCACCAGGGTAAGATGCTGCGAGGGCAAAGCTGCAGCCCAAGCTGGGATGTGTCCCACTGCTATAAGGGAACAGGAGTGGGGTTTGTCCTCCTCCATCACTGTCAGCCCCAAAGGTGAGCCTGGACCCTGGGGAGTAATTAATGGTGATAAAGGTGAGCAAAGGGAGAGAGGACACGGGGATCTCCCGGCTCATTAAAGCTGTTGCTTCCTTCATCCCATGGTAACAGCAGCTCCTTTTCTCCCCACAGTCCCAGCCCCCCCCCCAAGGGCACAATTCCCCCTGGTTGCCAGGCTGGGGGCACCCTACAGCGCCCGGACCCCTGAGCTGCACACAGGCCAACGGCGAGCTGATTAAAGCAATTAGGGCTTTAAATAGTAACATCAGAGTGGCTCATCAGCGCTGAAGAGGCAGTCAAGTGACAGGGCTGAGGATCCTATTTAGGGATGCAGTTGGCACAGCATCCCAAGCCCCGGGCCCTCGCGCACAGGGCACCCACCCCACACCCAGGCAGCACTGTCCTTTTCTCAGGCTCCTTATTCCATTTTTTTAAATTATTTTATAAAGGCTCTGGGAAGGGAGACGTGGGAAGAATTGAAGAAAAAGAAGCGCTTCTCTGGGAGGCAGCACCGCACACCAGCATCCAAAAAGTACCTTTTGCAATAGATAAAACAGAACACGCGCATTTTGTCTGTTTGGACTCAAAGCCTGATGTGGCAGAGATTTAAGGCAGTCTGGTGGGAAATCCGTCTATTTTAGTATATAAGAATCTCCAATCACAAAGGAATCTGGACACAAATACAGATGCAGGAGCAGCACAAACAGCCGTGAAATGCTCCATTCCCTTCCTTCTGCTGTCTGATTTCCTGCCCTTGGATTTGTTTCTTGTTACAGCTGGCGAGCTGCTGCACACAGATGGATGCAGTGCAGCCCCAGCACCTCCTGGGACACTGGCAGCAGGGTGGGAGGGATGGGATGGCATAGGATAGGATGGAACAGGATGGGAGGGGATGGCATGGCAGCACTCAGAGCAGGGCTGCCTCCATCCCAATACGGTATGCATGCTCCCATCTCTGCACCCCAGGGCAATGGCACAACTGCCCTGTGAAGCTTTCCTCTTTCTCCATCAGGAGTCAGGGGAAGAGAGAGGAGCTCAGCAGACCCTCACCATGTGAATGCCCACGCTGACGTGTGCCAGTTGTTGTGGTTGGCACAGGGATCCCGGCACAGGGATCCACCGCTCTCAGGTGGGGACAGGAGAGAACAGCACAGGAGTGGATCCAGAGCAGAGCCACCCGTCAGCTTCCTGAGAGCTCAGGAGATGCTGTAGGAGGGTACTGGCAGAGGCATTTACATTTATTTATAGGCATTTCTGTGGCACTCAATTAAACACTGTGGTGGAGATATTGCAGCGTGAAGAGTATTTAGAGCCATTTAACACCTCTGAGTCGGCACAAACCCATCTGATCCCCACGGCGAACTGGGGCAGTGAGAGCTGGGGGCTGCCCTGCACAGCGTGCTCTGATCCAGGAAGGTGGAAGGATGGATGGATTGCAGTGCTCACAGCAAAGCATCCCTCACCTCACCTCGCCTCACTCCGTGCTTTGCAGGAGGGGCACGGGGCGCACGGCCCCCTCCATCCCTGGGCTGAGTGCATCTCTGCAGCCTCGCAACCCAAATGGAACACAGCTCAGTGTGTCCCTGCCCCTCTATAGGGGTTCACTCATCCAACAAATCTCAAGGCCACCCCGCTGCCCCCCCGGCTCGCCCCGCACGCCTGGGATTGTGTTGCTTGCAAATGGATGCAATTAAGTTGATACTGCAGCGGGACAATAATTGCTGTTTCCTTAGCTTGGCAATACGACCCCGGAAACCCCCATTATCCTAATCACTGTCAACCGAATCCAATCGCAGCGCGCATACAAACCCGGTGTGCTCCGTGGTGAAACAGAACACTGCAGAAGGCTGAACCGTTCCATAAATCTGCTCAGCACTTAACACCGCCTGCTAAATGGCCCCGCTTAATTATAGCTCTATAAACATGACTTTATAGCAATATCAATACCGTCAAAAATCAATCCCGCTGACGGACACACGGACACGGTGGCACTCTGCCTGTGGGGCGCACGCATTGGGGACACCCATGGGTGCCACCCGCTCGTCCCCACTGCTCGTTGTCCCCATGGCACACGGTGACCGACCCCGCTGGGAGCCACCCCTCGCTGCCAAACCCACCGCCACAACATTAGCATTACAACCCACACCGATCTTTGTCAATTACGCTCCAGTATTTGAGCTCTAACCAGCTTTAAATTGAATCAGGACGAAATCATCAGTATAAAAAGAGCCCGCACCAGCCTTTCAATTCCAGCACTGGGAAAAAAAAAAGTTATACATCTCATAATGGCCTTCTACCCCATAATGAACAGGAAAAATAAATTAGATTCCCAGCTAAGGGTATATTTATACAATTTCATTATGTGCCCATGAGCAAGTCTGGTTTTCACCAAGATAAAAATGAGCTCTCAGCAATGCTCGTACTAAATAAATGGAGTGATTTAACAGCTTAACAAGGAGTGCGAGAGAGGGGTTGAGGAACAATGTCAAAAATGGAAAATAAAAATACAAAAATACATTTTAAAAACTTTCAAAACGCTTGCGCTTTTTTGAGCCGAGATGCTGCCCAGCACCGTGCTGGGATGGGAACCGCTCTCATCCCGCAGCATCACATCCCTGCAGCGCTGCCCCTCTGGGACTGGAAGGGGATACCCACGTACTGCCATGTTGCAGCAACGCCTGCCCCGAGAAGCCCCCAGCCCCGCAGGCAGTGCCACCCCCACTGGGACAGCAGTACCCACACAGTGCAGCTCCCAGCACAGCTCTCTGGGAGCACCACGATGCCCTGGTGCTGCTGCAAAGCACTGTGGAGCCCCAGCGAGCAGCGGCTCATCTCTCGAGCGGACACACAGCAACGCCATGCCTCTTCCCCACCTCTCCACACAGCCCAGATGCAACCCCACGAGAGAAGATAAGAGCAGCAGAATGGCACAACTCCAGGGCCTCGGGATTGTGGAGGCTGAGGACGGGCAGAGTGGGCACAGATGGGTGCAGGAGCACCGGGAGCATCGCGTGCAGCCACGAGCAGAGATGTGCTGACGGCTCGAGGCGCAGCGTGAGCACCCCAGAGAAATGGGAGCTCAGTGGGAGCTCGCCCACGGCTCAGCTCCACGGGCTGCAGCAGCACGGCACAGCATGGCACAGGGATTGCACAGCACTGTCCCTGCCGGCTGCTGCTGCAAAGCCCCTCTCTTCCAGCCAGCTGCCTCGTGCGCAGCCTGCATTCCCTTCCAACCAATTTCACCCAGCCCAGAGGGAAATGCTTAACTCCCTCCTCCGAGCGCAGCCTGCTTAATCAACCTCCTATTATCCAATTCGGCCGCCAGCTGAAACCCGGCCATGCTTTTCACACTGCTTCCCCCACCTCCCTGCCTTTGGGGGGCTGCAGCACATCCTCAGCCCACGAGGCCCCACTGCACACACCCACGGCCACGGAGCTGTGGGACCCCTGGGAACGGCCCCTTACAGCCCCACGCCGTGCATCCATCCAAGGCTCAGCATCGCAGCCCAGCCAGGCTGATCCTAAACCATAACCCACACTTGAACAGCTCATCCATTTCATGGCAGCTAGCTGCCAGCAGGCAAATCTGTCCTCTCAGCAGCAGCAAAACCAGAGCTAAGCAGTTGCCTTTTTTTTTTTTTTTTTTTCTTTCCCTTTTTAAATCAATTGCCAGGCCACATGGTCCATCGCAGAGATCTGGAGAGCAGGAGACAACTCCACACGGGAGCTTGGCAGCGTGTCACAGCTCTCCTGCCACAAGGTGACATTCCCCCCATCCCTCCCTGCCCCGGGGAGTGCAGAGGATTAATAGCGCCGCGGGGCCCTGGGGATGTGTGTGCTCAGAGTTATGAGCCTGGTTCAGAATCGGAGTTCCTTCCCCTGCTGCAGAGATTGATCACCACTACCAAACACCATTTGGGCTCACCTGTCCCAACCCGCAGCCCAGCTGGGGGAGAGAAGCAATCCCTGCACAGCACTGCAACACTGGATGGAGATCTTCTTCCCCAGGAAGGCAAAGACAGCAGCTATGCAATGAGCTCCTGCATTCCTCCCATATAAATTAAGGCCAGATAACACTTAATACAATATTTTAACCCCAGCCCAGGCAGTTTCCCAGGTTGCTGGTGCTGCTTGCAGCCCCCTGAAGGATTACAAATGGTTTTTCACTTTTTCTTTCGACTGGGGAGAAGGAGAGCAATGCCGGCTCAATAGCAATTAGAGCAAACTGCAGCTTTGAAGCAGCCCGAGCTCACGTTACCACCGCGACGCGGGAACGAGCTGATCAGATGTGGGCTCAGACACCCAAAAATGAAACAAACTTTAGGGAAACGACAACGGCTCGTGCAGCCACACAGCACTGCTGGGCAGTGAGCAGGCAGAGCGGTGCAATGGAGCGGCTGCAGCGGGCAGTGAGACCTTCATCCCCATAGGAGGAGGAGGAGGAGGGTCCCTCAATTCCTGCCATGCTCAAAGGCAAAGGGCCCTCTCCCTGTGCCCCCCGCCTCCCCTTTGCCCTTTTGTGCTCTGAATCTGCCTCCCCAGCCCCAAATAGAGTAGGATGCAGGTTCGGTTGGGTTGGATGCTACAGATTAGATTGCATCTGTCTGGGTATAAATAATTTACTGCTTGATGGTCAGAGTGAATTTAATTAGTTCTTGTTCTCCTGATAGAATCAGCCCACCGCTGCTAAAGCATTTCACTCCGAATTAGCCTGAAAAGGACTAACAAGGCAGTGCTAATTTTACACACACAACATCCCCCGCAGTCTCTGAAAATACAGCACAGAGCACAGCGCTGCAGTCCCCGCCTGGGGCTGGGGGGGAACAAACCCTGGGCACAACCTGTGAGAAGGGATGGGGGCACACGGGCAGGGACAGCACCACGACACCGACCCCAGCTCTCCTCCCACTGCCCAAAATTTCACGCCATTGGCAGGACCCCAAGTCCCAGGGCAGGACCCCGAGCTCCAGGGTGCAGCCACGCAGTCACCACCCCCCCATCCCCAGCCTGGGGTCAGGCCCTGCTTTTGGGACGTGCGGGAGCAGCAGCAAAGTGAGCACACAGCTGAGAGCTGTCAGCGACCTGGAAGGAGAGCACGGAGCGGGAGCACTCCCTTTGCTCCACATCAGACCCCACGTTCTCCTCTAAGGACGATGTCTCATTGACTGCAATGCATTGCTGCTCCTGCCTCCCTCCTCTGACCTACCCTGTCTCCACCACGATTTATGCTCCACATTAGCAGTCTAGCAAAGCCTCTTCCCACGACGCTGGTGAGAGGTGGCACTGCGGGTGTCTGCGCTGCACTGAGCGGTGCCCAGCAGGTGCCCCCCACCCCCCGCCAAACAAAGGGCAGCAAAGGATCGCTTCGTACTGGCCACAGGCACACAGATATTGCTGTGAGCCGGGTGAGAGCAGGGCTTGCTGATGTCCTGGGCACCTCTGCCCTGCAATGGAGCAGTGACCCCAGCCCTGGGCACTGCCCCTGACATGGGAACCTTCTGCCCAAAGGTGAAATTCAGCCCCACTCCTACCAAGGGAACCACTAGGCTTCTTTACTTCACTCAGCTCCCACTGCCAGGCTCTGGCTCTCAGCCTGCAATCCAACGTGCAGCATCTCCCTCAATGCATCATCACCCCAGAAAGGCAGATCCAGCAAACAGCCATCAGCAGCTGTCAGGGCCTGCAGCAAACCCACGGCCCTCCAGGAGCCCACAGGAGCTTGCTGCCCTGCCAGGTGCTGCAGCAGGGACACAGCACCAAAGGACAGGCAGCATCCACCCACCCCGAGCTCATCCTCTGGGGCAGCTCTGCCCCTGCCTCAAGCAAAGCAGTCACTTTATATGGAAGGCCTGAAAGACCTCAACCCCAGTGGGGCTGTCGCTACGTCACGTGGATGTCAGCAGCACCTGGCCCTGGAGACACCCCTGGAAGCCAGGTCTGAGCCCAGCAGCCAAGGAACGAGTGGGGAAATGCATTGCTGGGAGCACTGCCAGGCAGAGAGGAGAGCAGCAGCCACCACAGCCACGTGAAATGGAGGCTGAGAGGTGAAGGAAAGGCTGAAAGAGTTCAGGCTGGAGGCTCACGGCATCCCTCAGTGCTCAATGTAGAGCCAACCACCGAGCCCCAGCTGCTCCCCCAGACCCCCCCATGCTGGGGGCACCAGCCCCAGCCCCAGGGATACACAAGAGCTCAGCAGCCCCAATGCCAGCTGATACCTCCACAACCACCACTTCTGCATGCGGCAACCTGGTGCCCAGCAACATCACCAACAAAACCAGCAACACCAGCCCTGCATCCCACACACACCCCCACCCTGCAGCAGGCAGTCCCTGCTGTCTGCTCACATGTTGTTGCCCTCACTCCTATCTCCATGTAAGCCGTGCTGACACCTCCTCTTCATCACAGTGCCCGGCTCTTCCTCAGAGGCCACGCATCTCAAGCAGGACAGCACGATAAATATTGCATAGGAGGTGGTTCTAATCTAGTTATGGGTTCTGCCTCTCACGCTCCTCCATCAGGGAGCCTTGGATTGAAATTGAAGTGTATTAGTATAATTTTATCAGGTTTTATTAAGCCTAGGGTCTTACGTTTTTGATATATAGTTTTAATTAAGTTTTAAGTCAAAGAATGCAGCCGCTCATATTTTATCTTGCCATGTCACATCAGAGGGAGGCAGTTAATCAGTGTGTACAAAAACTTCCCACTGCCCATCAGGAACACTCCTGAACTCTGCCTGCAGGAGTTCAGCCCTCCCCAGTGGGAAAACACCGGGCAGCAGCACCAGGCAGCATCCCACACAGCCCAGCACGGGCCGGGGTCATTGGGGAGGCACTGCAGACGTGTGGCTCTGCATGGAGATGCTGAAAAATTTATCACCGTGCGTGCAGAAATGGACTCAATTAAAAACCATTTAAAAAAAAAAAATAACTCTCATATTTCCCATGTCGAGGTTTCCTCTCCGTAAGGCAGGCAGAAACCTCCATGTGTAACATGAACAACGATGGGATCTGCGCCCTGCCAGCAGCAGCCACTGCCCGGGCAGCCTCCCCAGGCCCTCCCCAAGGGGCAACGATGATACCAGACCCATCAACACCAACCCCGCTGCACCACACGGAACCCCAGGCACCCACCCCTCCTGGCACGTGTGTTCCCACAGCTCCCACCCAGCAGCAGCACAGCCCCCACTGCTCCCACCAGCAGTTCCCGTCTATTTTAGGTTGCTCTGAGAGCTCCAGTTTCTATATGAGGAGAGAAACACAAGGAGTGTGGCTGCTTGGCTGCTCCCGTTGCTCACCGTCCTTCACACCGCTCCCTCCCCAGCCATGCAGCCCACAGCCCCCATCTCCCCATGCCCTCTGCTCCCTTCTGCCGCCCTGCAGCCCCTCCCAGCCCCTGGGGTCAGCACCAACCCTCTGTCCCCCCCAACCCATCATGGTACAGGAGGAATGACATACACAGCCCCAGAAGCCCCAACCATGGATGTCTCCTGATGCCCACGTGGGACGGCCAAAACCCACAGCGCTGCCGCAATGCCATGGGAACAGCAGCAACGTCTTTGCAAAGAGGAGGGAAGGGAATCCCAAGAAAGAATGATTCTGTTCATCCGTTGCAAGATCGATAGACTTGGTGGGGAGGAGGGGGATGGGGAGAGCATTTTGCTTTTCCCTCTTATTCGCCGAGAAATAGAGATTTGGGGTTGGATTTGAACATCGCCCAGAAGAAAAGAATTTTCTTCCTCCTCCATCCCCGTACTCCCATTAAAATGGGACTGGGGGCAAGAAGACAGCTTCGTGCCAAGCAGCCCCACGCTGCACAACAGCTACAAGCACGGTCCCCTAGCCCCACACCGGGGACTTTACAGCCACCCACAGCACAGCGGGGACACACTGTGCCCAGAGCATGCCACATCTGTACAAATAAAGGAACCCACGGCACAGCATGGCTGGGATGCTCTCCAACCCACACGGGCAGAAGGTGCACACAGAGCCACATCCAGGCTGCAAAAGGACTCCCTGAGAGCCTGGGGCGTGCATGGACTTCAAGGCACACCGCAGCCCATTGCAGCCCCAGCTCCACCCCCTGGGGGCTGCGCTGCCCGGTGCCCTCGCATCACCAGCATCTCTGCTCCCTGCACTGCCAGGGGGGGCACAGGCACCTCCGTGGGGACGTTTCAGATGGGCAGCAGGAGAACAGGGGGAACGAGAGCACTGTGTGCCATCTTGATGCGTGTATTTATATCCTTCCCCGACGCAGCATCCCTTTGTAACGGCGCGGAGCACGCATCGGCAGGGCTGTCAGCTCGGCGGCATGTTACAAGTGTTTGATATGGAGATTTTGGCAGTGGGAATGGATGTACCTCGCTGAGAGGTTTATGTAAAATGACAGCTTCTGGAAAACGAAGCACTTAGATTAAGGAGGAAAAAATAAAATCAAATAAAATAAAAGTACAAACAAAAGGGACGGGGGGGGGTTTGCAGGCGGTGGGGCCGGAGCAGCCGCCTCTCCTCACTGCAGCCCCCAGCCCTGCTGCCCCACTTCCCTCTCCTGCTCTCCATTTGCTGTTTACTGGGCTCAGCCTTTCATTGCTGCCTGCATGGGCATGCGTGGGTGGAGGGAGGTGGATGCCATGCAGAATGCTGCTGTCAGGGCCCACCAGCTCTGCCCATCGGGGGGGGGGTTCAGGGCCCGGGGCGGCTGTGGTCTCAGCCTTTGGCTTTATGCCCCCCTGGGCTGTCCCTGGCACAGGAGTGGGATGCACGCCTGTAGCAGGACCTGCTCACACCTAGCTACCATGATCCATAAAGGAGCTGACTTATTTCTCACCTCACTGCAATGAAGGATGGTGATTACCCTCCATCCCAGTCCACAAAGCTTAATCCAAATTGATGGCCTCCCAGAGATTGCTTCTCCTGCCTATCGCCCAATGTAATACCCAGCCCTCCCCTGCCCACCTCCGCTGAGGAGCAAAACATCAGAGTAACTCATGCCAGCTCTGAAGGAAAGGCCATTTATCCCGAAGCCAAGGGCTCCCATACCAGACATCAGATTCACCGTGTGCTGGGGACGGCAGCAGCAGCCCAAGCCATGCCATCCTGCAGGGTGAGGCTCTGCCCGGCCCCAAGAGCAGTGCCACCCCCCTCACAGCTCAGTGGAGCAGGACGTGCCCCGCAGGGCGCTGCTGTGACCGTGCTGCCCTGCAGGCACTGTGCTCAGCCCCTGCCCTGCTCTCCGTGCAGCGTTGGGCTGCGTGCGTGCAGGTCTGCCGAGCTATAAATATCCATGGGCAGGGATGACAGCGAAGGCTACAGCTCAACTGCGCACCATATATTATGGGAGCACAGCACAGGCACTGAACTTAACTGCTGTGCATTTCCCCCCCAACGCTTTAATGAAAAAGCTTTCCGATGTCCGACTCGTTGACAAGATCCAATTGTCCCCCCAGCACATCCACCTCGGCTTCCCCAGCAGCGCTGGGATGCGGTGCAGCGAGAAGAGGCAGCTGCATCCCAGCAGCACCACACACAGCCCCTCAGCTCCATCCCCAGCCCAAAACTTGCAGAACCCTCTCCATCAATAGCATCCCTGCTGACCACAGGCACGCCCTCAGCTGCTGACCCAGCACTCCTGCACCCTAACCCTACACGTCTGCACAGTACAGGCAGGGGAGCGTGGGCCCCCGCGGCCTCAGCCCTGGGCAGGAGAGCTGATGAACATTCATAAATCAACATTCTCTTTTGCTTGCTTAAGATATCCTCATTTATCCCGCACCACAGGTGTGCGCAGCACTCAGAGCCGGAGAAGCAGCCGCGCTCCCTGCCAGGAGAGCTTACTTTCTAATTAGACAGATAACAGCAAATCATGACAACAGACCACCGTGGGGAATGGAAGGGACTGCTGCTCTGCGGACAGCGGGAGGTTCGGGGCCGTTCTGACACATACGCCGCTTGTTTCACATTCATTTCCCACACCTGATAATGGGAACGCAGCAGCAGCCCACACTACAGCCAGAGCCCGAGGGGAGAACATTAGCGGGAGGAGGAGAAGGGAGAGGAGCTGCTGGGGGGTGCGGGGTCCCCGGCCTCGGTTCCCTCCGTCCTCTCCAGTGTTCCTTAGAACCAAACTTCCCCGTGCATGGCAGGCTGCAGCGCGTGTGTTTGCATGTGTTTTCAGCCCGGTCTTTAAATGAGGTCTTTGCGGAGAATTTACAATTCCCCCATGGCCTCAATCTTGCAAAGATTGCTTTTTTAACACTGTTGGGCTTTAATTCTAATAAGCCTCCTCTTTATTACGGAACCAGGTCACATTGCCTTGACACTGCAAGAAAATCTTTCATCGGGAGGGAAAACAGAGAAGAGGGAAAAGAAAGGAAGGAAGGAAGAAATGGGGGAGGAGGAAGACGGGCGAGACAAACAAGCAGAGCTGCTCCCCTCACCTGGGGGGCACAGAGGACCCGCAGAGCTCCATAAGCACCGCCTGCACACCCAAACCCCCAGCAGTGCTCCTGGTGCGGCTTTGCCCCACACACACCTCCCACCTTCAGCTGCTGAGAAGTGCTGGGGAGCAGGAGGGGCAGCACGGCGGAACTTTGACGGACACAACAAGGACAGAGTTCAGACGTGCGCGCACACAGCGCGGCTCTGCATCACCTGCCCACGGAGCAGCACAGCCCCCGCCTGCCAAAACCACGGCCATCCCCAGTACTGGAACAGCTGCACAGGGATCTTCCCTCCTGGAGGCTGAGAACCCTCCGGCATCGCATCCCACAGCCATACGGGGGCATTGCCTGCCTCTCCGGCTTCCCAGCTTGTTGGCTGTGCCAAGCTCAGCAAAACACCTCTGTTGTTATGGCCATCGCAGTGGAAACAGACCAATCCCACGCCCCACAGATGCACACATAGGGATGGGGCAGGGTTCAGTGGGGCACGTGGAGCCCATGCTCCCAGACAGCGAGACCCCGACAGCTGTAGGATGCAATGAGCTGGGACTCCCTGGCACCAGCTCCATCCCGTGTCACTTTTCAGCATCACCCAACTGTGGCTGCACCATGGACGGCGACCCAGAGGCAATGGCACCCACAGATGGAGCATCAGTGGAGGTCGGGGGAGACCCCTGCCCCACATCCCCTTCACCAAACACCAGCCCCGGTGACACCACCACTGCAGCCGCCCCCACTGCATCTTTGCTCCACAAAGGCAGCAGTGCAGCTCCGCACAAACACCTCCTTCCCAAGTCACAGACCCCATATCCATTTGTGCTGCTGGGCTGGGAAGAGCAGCGCTTTGCTAAGCCAATGTGGAAGCTGGGGAGCCCCTTCCAGGCTCTGCCGCATCCCACACAGCAGCACAACGGGATCGCAGCTGGGGAAGGCCGGGGCTGCTCCAAATGTGGATGTTTTAATTCTTAATGCCAGCAGCTGCACTTAAGGCGCGAGCGGCATGGAAGCCATGCACAGGGGTAACCATGGCAACTTCACGGAAGTTAAATAAAAACTTCTTTAAAAAAAGATAACGAGGTCCCTGAATCATGCTTTATCAGCTATGTTGCTATAAAGATCGAGATACAGCCAGCTCAGGATTCCTAATTACTTCTGCAATATACTGGAGATAGCTTTATTTAAAAAAAAAAAAAAAAAAAAAAATAAAAAAAAAAAAAAGCCTGGCTCTGCATCGCATCACTTCAGCCCTCCTCCACACAGTGCACAGATCCTCACCCCGATCTGCCCATGAGTGCCTTCCCATGCAGCACCTGCCCAACCCCCGGAGCTCCCCATGCAGCAGAGCTGCACCGACACACCAACGGTTACCCGGGCTGTGCAGAGCCCAGCAGTGTGCACCAGAGCTGCGGCCCCAGCAGGAGGTGTCACCAGGCCTTGGGGTCACCTTGCACGGTCCCAAGACCCACACGTTGCGTTGGGAGGTCGCACTGAAACACGCTCTTTTTCCATCAGTCAAAACAACAGCAGTGAGATGCACTGCTGCCATCCCTTAGAGCAACAGCAGAGCTGGCAGACGTGGGACCCAGCAGCACCCCCAAACCCAGCTCAGCCCCCAGACAAAGGGCACAGGGACCCCCTGGGCACACAGCCCCATGGCCAGGGTGGGTTTGGGGGCTCTGCAGACGGAGCCTGCAGTCCCCCCTACCCCCCAACACATAAAGCAATGGATTTATTCCGACTGCTGCTGCCTCTCGCAGGCACCGCTCTCTCCCAGCCACGCAGCACTTTTAATTGTCCATCAGCAGAGCGAGGAGGGACCATAAATCTCCCCCCCATCCCTGCCGTGGGTTGGGGCACGGAGCAGCCCCGCATCCCATTCCTCCTGCTGAGCACACACAGGCACCGTGCCCCGCCAAAGGACCGCCGTGCCGCTGGCAGGGGGATGTGCCGCATGCAGACTGAAGCAGCGACTTAAATTCTTTATTTCCACAGCTTATGTTGAGGCTAAGTGAATGATATTTATTATTTACTGTTCGCTTGGCTGTTGGTTGTTTTTTTGTGTGTGTGTGTGGTTTTTTTTTTTTTTTTTGACTCGTTTCATTTAAGGCGGTTCTGAACAGAAATTAGAATTCAATTAAAACGTGGTGGGGGAAAAAGTCAGCATTTTGAAGCAGATTATTAAGTAAAGCTCCATTAAACACGTTGGGAGCAGAAATATCGAGGAACAAGTGCTATATTTAAAAGGAGATTTATTCAGCAAAGGAAGCATCATCTGCGGTTCAGGAATCTGAGAGCGCGCTATCGAGGTCACCATTTCAGAAGCAGATCTCAGATTCTCACATCTCTGCCTCACCCACGGCCTGATTAAGAGTTTGGAAATCTGGAAAACTCCTTTTCTCTGGCTCCCTGCTTTCCAATTAATTGTTTATCGATCTGACAGGAGGAAAATCTCCTCTCTCTGGCTGCACGGGAGGTGAACCCGTTGTCAAAAGTTGTTTTATCGCTTCCATAAATTCTGGTTGTAATGACTTCCTCCGGTTCAATACTTCGAGTTGCTCTAAACAGCAGCAATGCACCTGACCTGCTCGAGCATTCCTTGTATTACCTTAACAGGGGAAGGAGCCGTAACAGGGCCAGGAATGGGGACAGAACTGGGGACGTGGGCAGGTCAGGGTGGCCTCGAAGGGGCATGTGGGGCTGTTGGTGAGCAATGGAAGCACTACAGCACTGCCCAGACGGGAGAGCAAGCGGCACAGCACAGCGAGCACACCACAGGGCATCACCCAGCCTCAATCCCTGCAACACGCATTGCCCCCATTCCTCACCCAGGTTCTCCTTTGTGCCGTAACAACTCCATCCTCCTGCAGCCAAACAGGCTCCCGCACTCACACCAGCTCTCAGCTTTTGCGAGGAGCCTGGGGATGCTCACACAGCAGTGCAAGGAGCAGCAGGATCGGGCTGTGCATCCCACGGCAAGGCTGAGCCCACAGCCTCAGGCCCACCACCAGCTGCCCTTCCTCTGCCACGGCTGTTTGTTCCGTGGAGCAAATCGTTTGCACAAAGTGATTATTCAGCGCGCTCTCACCTCATAATACCACAAATTAAAAGGGCTCACGTAAATGAAGGGACTTCCCTCACACCTCGTGTTATCTCAATAACCTTCAGAGGCATTTATCCACCGCCATCTGATCCGTCAGAAGAATTGTGACAATAAACTCATTTAGTCAACGCAAGCACTTTAAAACCTTCACTTACACACCAAACAAGCAAACGCAGCCCGCGCTGGATGAGCTGCTGGGGATGCAGGTCTCAGTGGGGACACCCAATCCCCGCACTCCCATCCATCCGGGGACACCCAGGGTACCTCGAGGCAACGCAGCAAAGCAAAACCGAGGCCAGGATGGAGAGCAGCCGCTGCTCTGTGGAGGAGGTGGTGCAGCACTGCAATCAGCAGAAGCACAGAGGCAGCTCCGAGCACGGCACTGTGCCAGCTGCACGGCACCCCAGCACCTGGGACATGCACACAGCCATTAAGGATGACATGTTGTGCTGGTGGGAGATGGAGGAATACACGCAAGTGGGAGAGAAGCTCTTTGTTCAGGAAAGAAATCCACACCTCAATAAAAGGCACTGCCAAAGTGGGGAGCACACTGAGTTCGTGGGAGGGTTTGGGAGAGAAAATGTGGAGGAAGCGGTTCTCCTCCTCCTCCAGGCTGGAAACATCACCTAAACCCTCCCAGGCTGCCAGGGTCCCTCTCCCATTTGGAAAAACAGCAAAGGAACAGAATGGCACTGCAGCAGCCACCAGCAGGTTTGCATGCTTGGAACTGTGCTCCAGAACCACTTTTCCAGCTCAATGCCCAACACCTGCAACCCCAAGAGACAACCCTAATGCTGTGCCCCAAAAGCACTCGCTGTAACCCCAGCAGCAGTTCACCCAATGCTGCAGCAAAGCATTTCTGCATGCCCTTGTGCCAAAGCTTTCCGTGGCACTGAGCGATCCCACCCATCGCTTCAAAAGAGGAAAATAAACAAATAAATACATAAAATTAGATGTCTTTTTCTCCAGAAGAACAAACAGAGGTTCTGCACGGCTCCCCAGAGCCAAGAACAAGTTCCCAGCGACTGGCCAGCTCCGAGCAGCCCTGCCAGCTCCAAGCCGCTGCATTCAGCCTTCTGCAGAAATTACAAACTCTGAGCATTTGCTCCATCTATTATACAGAGGGGAAAAAAAAACCTAGCCTTCATTTCTCGCTTTGTGAGGCTTTGTGTGCGGTTTGATCACGCCTCAGCCATTTTAGCCCGAAGCCTGGAAGCTCTTTGGGAAACGGACCATCTTAATCTGCATTTGCACAGCACCCAACAGAACGAGGCCTCCAGACTGACTGCAGCCTTCAGGCACGCAAATAAAGCAGCAGCAGCACGCAGTGTCGGAAGGCTGCGATAAAACGCAGCCCTCTGGACATCCAGGAGAGCAGCGGGCAGGGAGATGGCGCGGGGCATCCCTGGCCTCCAGGGCACAGCCATACACCGTGCCCCACCGCAAGCACCGCACGTGGCACCGTGCACAGTGAGGAACACCCCCGCTCAGGGCCAGGCTTCCACGGAGGCAGCAAGCGAGTTCCAACCCTTCCCAAAAGGCAGCCGAAAATAGCCGCTGTGTTAATGTCACGCTTACTGGAGTGAGAAGCCAAGAAATCCCTGCTGCCACGCTCCCCACCGCAGCCTCTCCAACCCCACGGCGGCCGTGGGGACGGGGCCATACCCTCAATCCTACCCAGTGCTCCCAGCTACATTTGTTTACCTGGAGCATCCGTGTTGAAGCGTTCGGACGCAGCACCGCACACTGCTGCAGGCGCACGCACCGACAGAGCATCGCTGACATACAGAGGGCTGAACAACGGCGCTGGGTATTTACCCACGCAGCACCAACGAACCAGGTGACTCCAGAAGGCCCTCGTTCCCTCTGCACACAGACAGCCCTAAGCACAGCACCTCGGCACAGGGAAAGCTGCGCGCCCTGCACCCATCTGCCCTGCACACACCTTCCCCACAGCAATGCTGCCCGCAGAGCCCCCAGCCCCACTCCTCCTCTGCCCCATCAATCCCAGCGCCACCTCGCCTGACTTTTCATTACAATTCAGCTTCACCTGGAGGGCGTGATGTTAATTAGCGTAATACTCCCGTTCACAACAGTCCCTAATTAAGACATCCATTAAGAACCTATAACGCAAACTTAATGAGAAGTTGCGCCAGGATTCTTTTGCAGGCAAATAAAACGCTGCAAACGCTAACTTAGAGAGACGCCCTTAGGAATAGCCGGATTTCATTAACAGACGCACCTGAGCCGGGGAAATCGGACTGCCCGGAGAGCACGGCCGCATCGCGAAGGGGAGAAACTTCCTACCGCAACGCACCGGGCGCTGCGCCGCGTGATGCCGCGCCGCCTCCCAGCGAGCCGAGCCGAACCGCTGCGCTCCCACCGACGCCGGGGCTCGCACCGACCCCACGCCCTCCCGCCGCCGACGGCAGGGGCAGCGCCCCGGGGTCACCGCAACGGATCTCCCCGCAGCCTCCCCTCTCTCGTTCTCTCTCCCCGGTACCGCCCGACCGCCTCCCTCTCGGCTCCCGGTGACTCACGCGCTCAGAGGTCCCCGCGGCGGTGGCGGAGGTTCAGGGCAGCCGCGGGTCCCCGTCCGCCGAGCGGCATCTCCCAGCAGCGGGCGGCCCGGCGGCAGCAGGCGGCCGCAGGCCGCGCGGCCGGGGGTTGCCGGGCACCTCGGGGGGAGTCGGCGGGGGAGGTGCGGGTCCCTCACCGAGCGCCGCTCTGCGTCCCCAGATGGCCCCGAAGAAGGCAGGCGACGGGGTGAAGGCGCACCCGATTATCGGCAGGTTCGGGACGTCCCTGAAGATCGGGATCGTCGGGCTGCCCAACGTGGGGTAGGTGCCGGCCCGCCGCTTCCCGCCGTGCGCGTGTGCCCGCAGGGTCGTTTGCGTGCGGGGAGGAGGGGGCGAGCGGGACCGCCCCTCTCGGAACTTCGGGGGAGCTGGCGAAGCAGCACTCGCCCAAGCGGCGGTGCGGGGGAGGCGGCGGAAGGTGGGCCGCGGTGCGTGGCGCTGCGCCGTGCGGCTGCCGGCCGCGCTGTGCGAGCGGGGGGTTGTAGGCGGCTCTTACTGGAGACAGCGCGGCCGGCTCTGCTGTCGAAGCCGAGGGGCA
>JAOWBP010004377.1:4370337-4381931 GCA_028571105.1 Tragopan temminckii
GGTGCTCGCTGCCCCTGCCCCCCGGGGGACCCCTCCCCATGGCCACATGTGTGCAGGGCTGCCCTGACTCAGCACCAACCCATCCCCGTGTCCGGGTTGCGGCTCAACGAAAAGCAACGTATTTTATCTTTATGTGTCAGGATTTATATAAAAGGGGGATAGTTCAGCTCTAAATGTAATGAGTTGGAAGAACAGCCCTCCAGTGGCTTCCTCCAGCTCACACGGCATCAATAACATCGATTGCTAAAAATAACGAATAACCCCGACCCTGCAGCAGGGAATGCTCTGTGTGGGGGGCACACACTGCCCCACAGCCCCAGCCCTGAGCCTGGACTGCCCACATCCCCCACAACTGCCTGGAGACACAGAAACGGGGATATTAAACCGTATTAGATGGTGGCTGTGGAGTTACCCCTCACACACATTGGAGTCAGTGCGAGGGGAGCGGGTGCACATTGCCACGCACCAAAAAAGGAGATTCCAGCCCACAAGGATGGCACCAGCACTTCCCAAGCAGTGCTCCATCCCCAGAGCCGGGCGCGTGCTGCTGGTCCGCGTGCAGAGCAGCAGCACTGCAAACACAGTGCACAGAAAGCAGAGTGGGGAAATGCGCACCGTGCCCAAAAAGTGATCCTAAAGGCACACAGAGCCGGGCAGAGCCACTGCCAGGAGTGCCAGTGAGGCCATGGAGTGCAGTGCTCTATAGGATGGGAGCGCATGGAGAGCAGTTATTAGTAAATAATCCCTAACTAATGAGATCCCAGCAATAGGCAGCACAGTGCTGCTCCAGGCAGGGGTGATGGCAGCCACCATCCCTCCACTTCTCAATTACGCCTTCGGGGAGGGAAGGAGAAAGTGGTCGGGGTGAACGAGAGAGACTTTTGTCGCGTTTAATATCAATTCATTTCGCAGACTGCTGACGCAGCGGGATTTCACCGCTCAGAATTTATGGCTCTTTGGAGAGACCCGTGCAAATAAATGGGGGGGAGGTTAAAAAAAAAAAACAAAAAAACCCACCCTGCCATCAGCACAACGGCACAAACACCGCTGGGAAGGAGCTGGGGGGGGGGTTCTGGGAACCTCCTGGTCCTGCTGGCACCCTCAGCCCCATCATGCCACCAGGGCCACTGGCACATGGCTGGAGCCCCACGGCTCTGGGCAGAGGCGCTGCTAATAACGGAGCCATTATTACGCAGCGCAATTCAGCCCCAAGGGGGTTTTATGCAAAATGACACACAATATAAATGACTGTTGTAAACAGAGAGTTTAATAAAGGGCTGTGTGCGAATTTACAGCCTCCCCAAGGATAATTAAAATTATTTATCTACTTACCTAGCTAGCCGCTGGAGCAGTCTATTAATTATTATCTATTATACGCGGCTGCTTTGCATGCTGCCAGTGCATCGCCCTACACCACCGTGCAGCAAGGGGACGCCGGGGGCTGGGTGAGGTGATGCTCTGCCCACCAGGTGCAGCACAGCACAGCACTGCTGTGTGCACGGAGGTGGCACTGCCACCCCACAGAGCTGAGCACTGCACTGGGGCTGCACGGGCACCGGTTCAAGGAGCAGATGGGGTCTGGCTGAGGGCACAGTGCTGGTGGATGAACAGTGCCTGGCGCAGTGCTACCTGCTCTGCTATCTATTAGTGTGACAGAGCAATCATCAGTTCGGAGGCGCTGGGATCCCTCGGGTCCTCTCTGCACATAAAAAGACCTCAGGGGGCTCCAGTGTGCGGATACTTAACATTGTTTTATTAGCTTAATAAACCCAGCTGATGCCGCCTGAATCTGCAAAGCAGCCCCAGCCCCTCCTCACTGCGGGGATGGCTCTGCAGGGCACAGAGCAGGGGCACGCTGGAGGCCTGCTAATATGCAGAGCCCGTGCAGAGCTTGCCCCCGGCCCCAGCAGCCCATGGAGCAGCTTGTTGGGAGCGTAGCATCCAGCTGCTCATTGCACTGCAGGCTCAGTGAGCTGTCAGCTCCCTCCAGCACAGCCATTAATTACTGCTGCAATTGCTCTCCCTGCCCCACGCTGCCCTCGGTAGCCCCAGCGCGGGTGGGCACAGGGCTGTGGTGCCCCCAGCGAGGAGAGCCCCAGGGCTGCCAAAGCATCGAGCCCTGTGGTCAGCCACCAGCTTCACGCCTGCAGCCCCACAGCCCTGCCCATGGGCCAGGTGACTCTGACCCACAGAAAGATTTCCTGCTGGAGCATGGCTGCAGCTCTGCCATCAGGAGCACAGATCCCTTCCTGGGCTGCTGGGTTGTTTGTTTGCCAGCAAAAGGCTGCTCTCCCCCAGCTTTGCGGTGCTCAGCCTGCTTTGCTTTGATCCTGAACAGCTCTCACTGTCTAATAAAAGCAGCATGATCCAATTCCAGGTCATTACTCAGGGAAAGAGACCCCTCCACGGCTGCAGCAAGAGCACCAACCCAATTTGAGTGAGCCCAGTGCCCCCAGAGCCATCGCTGCTGCCACGTCGGGGTCTCAGCAGGCCTGGGCTCACAGTAAGCACGATGCAAAAATCATAATGGAAGCACTTAAAGGCCATGCCAGAGGGTTGCTCGTAAATAAGGGCACTCGGTGATGTGGGTCCGTGCCAACAGAAGGCAGCTCAGAGCTCTGCAATCCCTCCAAGACAGCTCCTGGGGGGGAAAGTTTGCACGTTTGCTCCTAAATCTGTGGCTGCGAGCGAGCAGGTCCTGCAGGGACGGGTGCAGAGGACACACAGCAGGGACCTTGCAGGGACCCCTCGGTGACAGCAACAGGCAAGGAGGTCACACAACACACTTGGCCCAGAGACGGCTACGCAGCAGCACCGTGCTGGCATGTGCCAGAAGCGAGCACTGCCGTGTCGAAGCAGCCACAGTGCTGTCCCTCCCAGCGCAGCCTGTGGGATATTTACTGCCCGTTCTCCCCTAAATCACAGCTGGTGGTGGAGCAGCTCGTGCTCCATTACCGAGAGCTCGCGCCGAGCCGCAGAACCGTTGAGCTTGCAGAAATGTGGCCTCAGAGGAGCAGCCCACCCCGCGCTGTCCGGCGCTCGCTCGGGATGATGGACGGTTATGGACCATCTGCACTTCCAGGAGGGGAGAGATTTATGGGCGGCACAGACAGGCAGAAGAGTGTCCATTACTATAACTCACGGTGCCCTCTTCAGAGATATTGTAATCAGGGCCCTCTGCTGCTGCAGCGGGAAAGTCTGGGTTAAGCACTGGCAGGAAGGAAAATCAATTATGTTTTTTTAATACACTGCTGGCAGTGGGGGGGGGGGGAGGTGGGGAGCACGGCTGGCCCCAGTGTGCAGACATGGGGTGGGGTCTCACCCTCCCTGGAGGTGCGGCTGCTTCCCCACATCCACAGTGCTGAGCCCTCTGCAGCTGAGCCCCCACCCCTTCCAGCCTCATTATTGCCATCACCTTGATTAAGCTTTGATAGAGCCCAGGATTCATGATGACAAGAAGAACCGGAGGGCACCATGAAGCCTTCCTGGCTGGAGCCTGGGAGAGGCAGCACCAATGCCTGCACCTTCCCAACCCCCCCCTCATGCCATAAGCATTACAGCTGATGCTGTTCCATGGCCACCCCGTAAATTCCGACCGCTTTGCACAGAGCTCCCTCCATTAACCCCTCCATGCTCCACCCGTGGGGCTGCTCCATGGCCCCAGATCTGCACCCACCACGGGTGCTTTGGTGCCGTTCGTGGTGGATCAGATCATCAGGCAGCAATTAAACCACCCAATAAAAAGCAAAGCGCTCTCATTTCAAGGCCCTGCCTCCTGCAGAGGGGAAGTGTGGGGCATGGGATGCTCCGGGAGGGAGAGCAAAGGAACTCCTCCAAGGGGATCCACACACAGTTTACACAGAATTCGCCAAATGTGGGATTGCAGAGCATCCATCTGGGCAAACTTCCTCCTGCAGCCTTTGAACGCACGACTTTGGAATGCAGTGCTTCTTGTTTCCTTGCAGCCCACTGTTCAGAGACACAGGGAGACCATCACAAAGACACAGCTGTCCCGGGAGCTGAGCTATTGTTTTCCTTAAATTGGGTGGGGAGAAGGAAAGGCAAATGTTCCTGAAAGTTCAAGATGGACGAAGCCAACAGGAGCCTAGTGCTGCGCAGTGAGCACTCTGCAAACCTCACAGCCACTGCAAACCCTCAGTAAAACACATGGGGATGGCTGCCCGGGCCCCAGCACCACTTACCCCCATCCACACAGGCACAGGTGTGCAGTGGGCTCAGCCCACTCCCACCACGACGCTTTCCCCTGCCCCCAGCACATCACGCAGGATCGGAGGTGACAACAGCCACGTGCTTCCCCAACCTCACTGTGTCTGGGGCTCTTGCTTTATCAGTTTTTATCCCGTGTAATATTCATCACGCTGGTTTATTTATGGGCCCCCTCTTCGGGAAGGTAT
Organism: Tragopan temminckii; assembly: GCA_028571105.1. Lineage (NCBI taxonomy): Eukaryota > Metazoa > Chordata > Aves > Galliformes > Phasianidae > Tragopan > Tragopan temminckii. The sequence goes on from JAOWBP010004377.1 coordinate 4,374,753, forward strand.
TTTTCAGGGCTGGTGAATAAAACATGAGCCTGTGCTGCTTGTCAGAGAGAGCGCGGCTCCTCTGATGTCAGCCTGACGAACGGCCTTTGGTTTTCTCCAATGACTGCACTTTGAGAGAAATTTATTTGTATTTGGGTTCACGTTGGTTGGGAAGATGCGAACGCTTTTCCCTCCAGAATAAATGAAAACCTCGGCTGTGCAACAGCAGCGAGGCAGCAGCAGGACGGGCACTGAGCATTGCAAGCAAACCCCCATTGCAAGCAACCCCCTGCTGCAAGCAAACCCTTATTGCAAGCAACCCCCTGCTGCAAGCAAAGCCCCACTGCAAGCAACCCCAGCACCAGGCAGCTGCCCCACGAGGTGCTGAGCATCCCAGGATGGTGGCACATGGAAAGCACGAGGACCCGGCCTCGGTGCTGCACTGTGGACAAAACCTTCCCTTCACCGGTTAAGGAACGCCTGGCTGTGACCCAAAACTCCTATTAACAAATCAAACTATAAAACCAACAGAAGCAGCCGGGAGATTTCCCTCCATCATCTGCTAATTTATAGGGTTACTGGTGTCAGCAGTTGGAAAGGAGCAGAATTCTATCAAAGAGGCACTAAAACCCGACGCCGCGCGCTTTAAAACAATCACAAACGCTCATCTGAGAGGACTGCTTGGGACATAATTCCTTGGTGTTTAATTATTAATATCCCAGACAAACTAGTTAAATTCCGTTGAAGAGAAGGAGAAGCAATCAGAGTTAAAAATTAGCAGAAGGAGTATCGTCAATCATCCCGGGGAATATTCTGCAGAAATCTCACTGGAGCTGCTGTGCTCCCCTCTGCTCCTCTCCCTTCTTTGCTGTTCTGTTTTCCTCATCTAGCAGGAAATAAGGGCCAAGTTCTCTCGCTGCTTCATCTCGATTCAGTCAGTTTTATATCTCACAAACACATATGCAGATTTCTCTGCTTCTTTATTTGTTCATTAAGACTTCAATAAAAAATGTTATAAAAATGCCCCTTTTTGTTGTTAATTGCAATTTCTGTTTTAATATGCAAGTGGTGCGAGCTCTCCTCAGAGACTCCCCGTGCCTCTCTGTAAATACCACATCTGCCTCGCTTCAGATCAGATCCCTCTCAGCCTCCTCTTCCCCAGGAGAACAGCCCCAGGGCTCTCAGCCTTTCTTCTTATGGGAGATGCTCCAGGCCCCACCATCTCTGCAGCCTCTGCTGGGCTCTGCAGCAGCTCTGCTTGGAACTGGGGAGCCCAGCACTGTGCTCAGTGCTCCATATGTGCTCTCCCCAGGGCAGAGCAGAGGGGAACACCTCCCTGCCCTGCTGGCCGTGCTCAGTGCAATGCACTCCAGGGAACCATTGGCCTTCTTGGCCACAGGGTACGCTGCTGGCTCACGGTCAACCGTTGGCCAACTGTTGGTCAACCACTGGTCAACTGTTGGCCACCAGGACCCCCCGTTTCCTCTCTGTAGAGCTTTCCAGAAGCTCAGCCCCCAATGTGTACTGATGCATGCAGCTATTCCTCCCCGGGTACAGGACTCTACACTCGCCCTAGCTGAACGTCATCAGGTTCCTCTCCACCCATCTCAGCCTGCCCAGCTCTTGCTGAATGGCAGCACAGCCTTCTGGGGTGTCAGCCACTCCTCCAACATCAAACTTGCAGAGGGTGCAAGCTATCCCTTCATACAGCTCAACAATGAAGATGCTGACCAAGACTGAACCCAGTACCAACCCTGGGAATCACTTCTAGCCAGGCTCCTCTGCACCACCAGGACAAAGGTCTGGCTGGGAGCACACTGCGGGCTGCCAGTGCCCCATCGTACATGGGGTCACCCCACGGGGAGCACACTGTGACCCAGCAGGGCCACACCATGCCTGCTTGCAGCAGAGTGCAGGTGGCTCAGCCCCGGGCTGCTGCAGGCTTTATGGAGTTCAGCGCTACCGCAGTCCCCAGCGCTTTAAGAGACCCTATTATCCCCCGCCTGTAGCTTCACGCAGTATAAGTCAGCTCGCTCTAATGTTTCCCATATTGAATGCCTGCCTCGGGCTGAAATTTTGAGGTAAGTTTTAGCAAGAATGGTTCAGATATTTCCAAGAATGAGGCGGTGTACAATGCTGCTCTGACACATCCACAGCATTCCACAGTCACAGTGCTTGGATCCCAAACCCCACCTTGCAGGGCCTGGCGGGCAGCATGGGAGGCAGCAGGACCCCAAAGCTGCAGCACCCCCTGCCCACAGCACTCAGCTCAGCAGCTGCAGCTCCTTGGGGGAAGGGGGTTCCCCTTCCCAAAGCCAGAAAGCAGTTCAGAACACGCTGAAGCTGCAACCCAAGCTCCCAGTGCGGCAGCACAGGGACCCCGAGGGGAGCGCAGCGCAGCGGATGCTCACTTGCAAGAGCAGCACTCAGTTGCTGGCAGCAGCAGGAACCTGCTTGTGTTGAAACTCTGACTTCTGGAGTGAGAACAGCTCTTGCCAGGGCTGCTGCAGCAGCAGAAAGAAGGCAGAAATTAGCTTGGCATAACAGCATCCAGCAGCCTCCCAGTCAGCAGTAACACCGACTTTCTGGTTGCTAATTCTGGATGATGGAACTGCGCAAAGCTTAGGATCTCTTTACACCATCATTTTTCACCCTCAAAAAAAAAAAAAAAGAAAAAAAAATCCAAGAAAATGTTGGGCTCTCGTGGCAAATGCCTGTTTTGGAAGTAAGCTGCTCTTATATACTATATTGTTCTGGTACCACATCACAATCTATCAACGTCGGAGTCCCCAGAGCACAAGAAATCAAAACATCATGAATAAAGTGCAACTTTAAAACTCCAGCAGTCTGACAGTGTTAGGCTGAGCCTCCTAACATGCGGCGCTGTATTGATGCTCTCCCCTAATAAAGTCAATGCTGGCCTAGCTTCGCTGCCTACAGCGCATTTGCTCAATTAGAGGAGAACAAATAAGGCAACAAGCCAAGATGGTGGTAAACACCGCACAGAGCTGCGCCCGGAGCTCAGCAGCCACAGCGCTGCTCTGAAGCTGCTCTGCAGGACCACCCTGTGGGGCTGCAGGCTGAGCACCCGCCTGTGGGGTCTGCGGGGCCAAGCACCCACCTGTGCTGGTATTATCTACAGCTGCACTGGCTCTGCAGCTCCTTCTCCCTGAAGCAGGACCACTGCTTGCCAGGAAGGGGATGCAAAGAGATGCAAACTCAGCTCAGATTTTTGCTGCTGATCCGCCCAGCCTTGCAGAAGAACTGGGCAAGAGGCACCTAAGCCCCTTTTGCACCAGCACTGCTAGCACTGTCGCTGTGCACAGAGCACACAGGCTCAGCCCCAGCCCACAAGCCCCTCCATGCAGCACTTGCCCCAGGCAGTCCTCATGGGGCTCCTCGTGCCATCCCAGCACGCAGCATCCCTGGCACGGCCCAGGTGGATCCTCCCATCCTTCTCAGCTCCAACAGGCGCCCGTGCTGCCATGGGCAGCTGCATTTCCATGCCCTCATGCAGCGTTCCTGGCTCTCGGTTTGCATTTTTCAAAGGCAATTAGAACAGCCTGAGCTGCAAAATATGTCAGCGATGGCTCAAGAGACCAGGCAGCACAGGGATTCACGCTTTCACACCTTTTCTGTTGCTCAGAAAAAGCCCACGCGGGTGCAGAAGGAGAACCCAGTGAGAGGAAAGAGCAGCTGGTGGGTTAACGCCTGATTCACCCGTACAGCCCCGGGGAGCTGCCAGCAGGGCTCCCATTGCTCCAGGTGGAAATGTGCTCTGCAGCATCACTGGCCAGGGAGAACACCCTTCCCCTTACACCCAAAGGGATGTGCTGTTCTCGCTGTGCTCCACCCTGCCCTACTGCCCCCCAGCACCTGTGGGTCCCCGTCCTCTCACTGCCATCTGTGCAGGCACCAGGCGCTGCCATTTGGAGCACGGCGAGGAACCCGAAGGAGAACTTGCCCTGCCAAGAAGAGCGAGAGGGAGAGCCAGGAGATGCGGGCAGACTCAGGGTGGGAGAGCTAGGAGCACAGCTAATGGGATGGAGCTGGGAAGGGCAGTGCAGGGAACAGCAGGAAATATGGGCACGCAGAGCAAAAGCTGCGGCAGGTCTGAAGGCGAGCCAGGCAGATGGCAAGGCAAGGAACAAAGAGAAGGCAACAGGGATGGCGAAGGGAGGGAGGAGAGGCCACGGCAGGGCTCCTGGGACAGGAGAGCTGGTTCCACCTGCACTTTGGGTCCATCCTGCTGCGTTCCTTCTTTTTCACCAGCTCTAAATCCCCAACTCCAACTGCAGGGCTTCCACCCAGCCGCCTCCTGCAGTGTGGGAATGGATGATGGCACTTCTGCTTATATCAAGCAGCAATCATCCCTGCGTTACACACAGCAAGCAAAGAGGAATGCTGGGGTATGCGAGGGCACTGGGGGAAAACTGCCCTGCTTTGGGGCAAATCTGCTCTCGGACCTGGGACACAGGGCTGCCTCCTGCATTAACACCATCAGCACCTCGCAGACAGCACCCAAACTCAGCGCTCAGAGAGTGATGTTCACCATGAGAGCACTCCCTTGCAGCTGCCTGCACACTTCTTCCCGTCCCCCCCTCCCAGCACGTCTCGTCGCAGTCCTGTGAAGTCCCCCCCACCCTATTTGCCCTTTTGCTGGGAACGAGCGGGGCACCAGTACACCAGAAGGATTTAATTGCATGTCAAAATTAAATCTCTTTTGATGAAGAACAATTCAACTCCGGCTCTGCCTAATCAAATTAACAAAGTCTTTTTTGATTTTCAATTATCTTCTTCACTGGAACACTTTATCCGGCGCTCCTGCGCTCCAGCCGACAAGCCCCGACTAACAATGAAGGTGTTTGCTGCACTTCACCGGCACACGGTGACCACCAGAGCCCTCCTCCATCTGCCTCCCTGCAACGAACCAGGGAAACACGTGCTCTCCGTGCCCTTTTCTCCCCCCAGCTGTACCGTTCCAGATGTGGACGGAGCTCCCAACAGACCCCAGGGAGCTGCAGGAGGTCGATGATGGGCCCCAGCCCCAGCACCCAACAGGGGCAGATCCCGCACCCGCTGGCACCAGTCCCTGCAGCAACCCCACACCAGCAGGGCTGTGCACACCGCAGGCACAGGGGTTGTTCCCAGCTCCCTGCAGCTGGAGAGGAACATTAAGCTGTGATGGCAGGACAAAATGTATTAGAAGATGCTAATTTAATTAAAACAACGCGACAATGGCTAAATGAGCAAGTGAAGGAGAACACCTATCTGTACCAAGGGCACGCACACAGGAGCAGGGGGATGCAGTGAGGCCCTGTGACTGCAGAAATACGGTTCACAGGACAGGAGCTCACCCCCTGCCCTGCTGCATGCGCTCAGCATGCACTGAACGTGCAGAGCTCTTGGCTCATCCTCCACTTGCAGCCTCCTCCCAGCCCCGGCAGCATGCCGGGTAACCTCCAGCAACGCTCCCAGACACAGCTATGGCAGTAATCCCACTGCAAGGTCTCTGGGGCAGGGAATGGGTTTCCATTTGCAACTTCCACTGCATTTACCAGCAACCAACCGGAGCCGTGCTTTCTCCCAGCGGTGCTGGGGGGACACCACATGCACGCAGCCCTTCCTCCAACCCCCGCCGACCTGAGATCGCAGCCTGCCGAGCCGGCTCCATCCTGCAGCCGCAGTCGCCTGAGCGCAGCTTTATCGCCTTTTCGCTTTATTAAGCCGTTTTCCACGGAAACCAGCTTAATTTGGATCGATCTGCAGTTTAGCAGCGCACCTTCCTGCGGGCTCGCTGCAGGTGCATCCCACCTCCCCCCTCCTCCAGCACGCAGCGATCCCACGCGCGGCACAGAAACGGATCCCGGGACTGCAGCAGCACGGGATGCTGTGCGTTCGTGCCGTGAGATCTCAGCGCTGCGGGGTCGGGGGGATTTCCGAGCCCACCCCCCACCACCACCACCACCACCACCACCATCACCCCCAGCTCTGCCCATCTCCGCGAGCTGCCGCTGCCACCTGCCGGCAATGCGGCCCCGCCGCCGGGCACAGCCGCGCTCACCCCGCGCTGCTCTGCGCTCCGCATCCCCGCTGCTCCCCGCATCCCCTCGCAGCTGTGTGCGTTTCTGTGTGTGTAAGGAGTGGGGGGGGTGTCCCAGAGCCACGACCCCGCCCCGCGATCACAGTGTAGCACCGGACGATGGGACGCTCCACAAAGCTCCCCGTCCCCGCAAATCCCATCCCCTGCGCGAACAGATTGCGAGGCAGAAGGACAGCCCAGATAACCGCGCGGGTGCCAGATGCCTTCTGCAACACAGAGCGGCGTGAGAGCGCACCCTGGTTTCAGGGTCCTGCCTACCTTGGGGGTGAGCTGAGCTGCGGGGCCAACACTATTGTCCCCGTCCCTCCTGCTGCCATCTGTATGGCAAAGGGTGCGGTGAGGGACACCGCTCCTCAGGACGTCAGTTGCTTCCGAAGAGAATTTGTCATCCCCTCTTGGTGGATGGAGGGACTGGCGCCCATTCCCGGGTCTCTCCTGTTCCATTCCCTTTTGTGCGTTTTCCAAAGAGGGGTTGATCACATCCTGGCAGATGCTGGGAGCAGACGCCTAATGGAGGCCATCTGCCACATTTCACAGGGAAAATTATTCAAACTCACTAGGACTTTAATTTAATCAGCTGGCACTGAAGTGGGCACTGGGCTTTCATGTGAGCAGGTGTGAGCACAAATCAGCAAAGGCAAGGAAAGCATTTCATCTCCATTCGCTGCGCCCACAGCAGAGGAGCTGCTGCGCCTTCCCCAGCACTCTGCACCAGTGCAAAGGCACCGCACGCTCTGGTGCATGCAGTTACCCTCAGGAATAGATAACAACACGTCTGCCACAGAAAGGAATGGATACAGCACAGCTCCTGCAAGGAGCAGGGTGGTGGATGCCCCAGGTGCTGCTCTCCCCTCGCTGGGCCGCAGCCATCCCACCGTGGCTGCTCCGTGCACACAGAGACATGGAACAGGCTCATGCCATGGACTGAAAGCTGAAAAGTGCAAAACGGCAGAGGAAGGGAGATGGGGTGGAGGTCCTGGAGACTGTTCCACAAGCGCTCATTCAGCCACTGGAAGCAGTACCCCCCTGCACTGCAGAGAACATCGGCTCCAGCAGCTGCCATCAGCTGGAGCTGACCCCAAACCCAGGAGCTCACC
>JAOWBP010004377.1:4429554-4442197 GCA_028571105.1 Tragopan temminckii
ATGAAAGGGCTGTTTCGCTAGTCTTTGGGCATCAGTTCTTGCTGCATTTGGTAAGAGAGCACTGGTAGGGCCTTGTACTGTGCTGCAGTGAGTGCAGCATCTCTCACAGCATGAGTAGGGCCTGCTCTTGAACAGCAGTGACTGCCACCACAGCACATCTTTATGTCCTCACTCTCTTGTGGACAGCAGCCATGCTGTGGTTGAGCCTGCAGTCGTCTCAGAGCTCTTTGTTCTCTATGCCCTGCTGCTTGTCTTTCGTGTAAGCTAAGGGCATCTCTGCAGACTCTTCTTTTGGTTTCATCAGCATTTCTTGATGCACATGCATTACTAGACTGAGCCCTGGAAAGCCACAGCTGAATTCAAAGAGGAGCAGTTTGTGGATCCCCGCGTGGTGACGTATGTGTGGGTGAAAGCACAGTGCCTTACCCCGCAGTTTCACTTCACCTCTCCTTTCTGCAGATGAGGTTTTACACTGAATAAGTCTTTCAGCTCTATCATGAGTCTGTGTACCAAAACCACAATTTTTAAAAATAGAACACATACAGAAAATCCCTCATTTATATTTAGGGCCAACTTCTTATGCAGAAAAGATTTGAGGCGAGTTCCTTTTAGATCTCTTTTCTCTTTCCGGTTAACTTGATGATGTGGAATACATGGGAAGGGTTCCCCCCCCCGTCACCAGTTTCTATTTCTCTGAAAACTTCTTTGTTGAAGTGTGGAATTTTGGTGATTTCTTCATAATGTTACGTGGTTTCTAATTGTTGCGTGTTGCACTTGAAAGGATTGTGCTGCACTGACATGGTTGCTTGAACTTTTCTTCTGTCTCTGTGGGCAGAAAGTGCTGGTTTGATAGTGGTTGGTGTGCTGTCGCTGTTGTTGGCCAGAGCAAAATCCTGATTTACTCTGTATATGTAAAAGTCAGTCTTGCAGCATAAATATGTGCTGAAATTTCTGCAGTGAATTAAAAGATCAAACAGTGTAGGTGTGCTCTAAGCTGCAGAGGCAGTGAAAAAACCCAGAGTGTGTGGTTAATGGCTGTCCGTACTGTGTGGAAGGAATCTGGGGTCCCTCCTTCAGCAACAGTGGGGGCTCCTGTGGAGCTGGGCTGGGTGTGAGGATATGGGTGCCCGCTCCTTGCCAGAAAATGGAATTGTGCTTTGGGAAAGTGGATTCCTGGCCTCTGTGCGGTGGCTTCTGGAGGTATCATTGGCCAGGTTTGACCCACAGAGTAATAAGGAAAATGGTTATCTCCTTTATTGATTAGCTCTTACTGTATAATGCCAAAAAAAACCAATATAAAATTGCTACTAAGTGACAGTGTGGAAGCCTGTGTGTGCTTCTTGGGACAACTCTTGGGAGTTGAGCAAGGTCCTGAGCAAGTTCTGTGAAGATGAACTTGAGAGTGCTTAAAAACCAGTATTTCTTGTATTTCTTTTCTGCTCTGAAAGGAGCCCCCGCCTCCTCCCCCATCTACAGTGGAACATTTCAGTTGTTTCCAGCAGCCATAAGTCAGTATCACTTATGGATGTCAAGTCTGAGCATAATCCCCATGATCTGCTGAAAGTTACCATCCCAGGAATTCTTGCACAAACTGACTCAGACTTCTGTTACAATGAGTAGTCAGTGACAAACTAGTGGATTTTCCAGGAAATGCAACTGAAAGCTGCCTGGCTTCTGTGTAAGGGTGTTCGGAAACCTTGTGAAGATCCAGTGTTTTATCATGAAGCAAAGGAGTGAAATCATCTTCCTGGAATCTGTGGTCATTTGGGCTTTGGATTATGGTAAAACCTAAAAGTTCCTTGTAACAAATTCTGGTAAAGGTCGTAATCAAGTTTCTTGTTGGTTTGTGGTGATGGCAGAAGGCAGCGGGGTGGGATGCAGGCTGGTGGCTGCCCCCTATCCCTGTGGGACTCAGTGTTCCTCTCGGATGGGGCGGCCACCCCTGCTCTGTCCTGGTTGGCATTGGACTCCTGAGAGCGGGTTTTGCAGACCCGAGTGTTCTCTGCACAATTTGGGGATGTAGTTTGGTCACTCACTCTTCGATTCCTGGATCTCATGAGAGTCACTGCTGCTAATTGTGTTGAAATGTGGTTTTGTCATGTGGACAAACTCCCACCAGGAGTTATTGTATGACTGGATGGTTTTGCATGCATGTTAAGCCTGCAGAGAAGAAAAAATGCCATTTACTTCTTGTCATCCCCTTAAGCATGACTCTCAGCAGTAAGTTGGTTTCTTTTCCAAATGACTTCAAAGCACTGAAATTTGTTATTTCTTCTTAAAAAATGAGCTTCCTGCTGTTTCCCCTGTAGTTACTTTGAAGTTTGTGAGAGGAGCTTTGACTTTCTTTTAGTGCTTGTACAGAATGCAAGTGGAAGGAAACCATGAGTTCCTCAGTTGTGATCCTTAGCTCACATTGTGTACCCCTCAAAACACATGTTGTCCTTGGGTGTGTTGTTCTGCTGCTGGGACTTCATTGCTTTCAGGCACTTTGCATGTTTTAGATCTCTTTCTTTTTGTTTGCTTGTTTTGTTTGTTTCATTAAGGAACTTGCAAAGTATTGTAACTTCTACAGTGTCTTTACTTGAAATAGAAACGTGTAATCTTTAGCCTGGCTGAGAGCTAAGCTAGAAATGGCAGAGACCGTACATCATGGCAGAGCTGTAGCTTGTGTGGTTGGGATGGAATTCAGAAGTGATTGATGGCAGGGAGAGCTGCACCACAGCAGCACTGCCAGATGCCTGGTTTGTGGGTGCTGGTAGGGTTCACATCTCAGCCTCTTCAGGTTCTAACCTGTTTCCTCTCCTCCTTCACTGTTCTGGTGAAGGAGTTGTTTCCCACTGCCAGTTGAGACAGGAGCTGATGATGTTAACACCTGCCACCTTTTGCATATGTTTTTCTATTTCTAGGTTTGGTTTCTGTGAAATATGGAAAGGGAAAAGCCTTCTTGCCTTTGTGGATCCTTACAATGCATTGGCCCTGGTTGCAGCTCCTTCTTTGCTTGGAGGCTGTCTGTAGGAAGCAAAGGCTCTGCCACACAGAATTCCTCCATCTCTCTTCACAGATCATCGTGGCTTCTCCTCGCCCCACTGCTCACCCCGCCGGTTCCTGTGATCACAGCCATGCCTTGCTCCCTTTGCCCAGAAGGAGCACACAGGTTCCAGTGGATCAGGAATTTGGTTCCAGAGTTTGGGATCTCCAGCTCTCATGTCAAGGTGCTTTCTTCTCCAGCTGAATTCTATGAACTCTTGAAGGTAAGTTGTGGGTTCCAAGTGTGAATGTTCTTTGGGAACAAGCAGCAGGGCTGAGGTGAGGATTTGTTTAGCACGGTTGCACAAGTCTTTTGACAACATGTATTTGGAGTATGTTCAAGTACTTCTGAAACGTGATCTTGGCTGCAGCAAGCTGCTAGAGAACAGGTCTTGTGTGGGCTGTGCAGGTAGTGTGAGCCAGCAGCTCCCTCCCCTTGGCTTCAGTGGTGAGCAGAGAAGGAGGAGGAAAAAAGGGAAGGAGAGCTCTGTTGACCAAGGTCTCCTCTCACCCTGAGGTGGAACAAGAGAGGAAGGCAAATGCCTGGCACAAAGCCTTCATGTGGATGGTGTGGAAGGCTGTGATACGGCTCATGGCCAGCTAATGTGTCATTGCTTAAGCAGCTGTCGATCTTGAGGAAGGCATTAACTTGTTGTTCAGAAGCAAAACTTGAGGACTGTGGCACCACTCAGTGACTTCTGGAGGTCATTTGGTCTGATCCCCTGCATAGACTGGGAGCAACTTTGAATTTAGATCCAGCCAGGTTCTGACTAGTTCACAGCATGGGATACAGAGATTTAAAGCAGAATGAAAGCTGGGGTTGCTAGTGTGATACTGATACAGCCCAGAGCTTGCAGCTAGTGCAGTGTAACTGCCCTTGTGTTGAAGAGTTTTAGCAGGAAGCAAGTTCCTCAGCTTTCCAGAGAACATTGATTTTTTTTTTTTCTCCTTGATTTTTGTGTACAGCAGTGGTGCTAATGTTGCTCTAGAAAGACCTGTATGTTTTACATCCTTGCTGTCAGTGTGCTGTTATTTCGTTGTGCTTTTCCTCAGGTGAAACTAGAGCATTTCTGTGGTTTGAACAGTTAGATCCCAGTGATCACAGTGACTATGAGTGAATCTGAATTTATTTTCTGCTACTCTCAGGTGCAGATAAAAACAGCCAAGCAGCGAGTGGTGATGGCTTCACTATACCTGGGAACTGGACTCCTTGAACAGGAACTGGTGAGTATGGAAGAGCATTGAGAAGTGGGGGTGAATGCAGAAAGAAAACACTTCCCTTTGCAAAAAGCATCTTGTTCTTGCAGGTGCAAGAGCTGTATGTGAGGTGCAGTTCATGAACTTGTAATTTCCTTGAAACTTTCATATAGATTTACTTTGTGTACATTTTTTTTTCTCCCACTGAGAGCTTTCTCATGGTTCTTCACTGCATTTACGTATTTATACTTGGGATGGAGGAGGGAGTGTATGCAGTTCTGTTTTAAGCCTTCAACAGAGCCTTGGAACTAGTGAACATATTCATGAATGAATGAGCCCGGGTGTTTCTGACTGTCAGAGGTTACTGGCATAGTGCTCCAAGGGCTTTTGCAGAACTGGGGGATCATGCTTGATTTTTCTTGTCTATATGTAGTCCCATGTTTTGTCCTGCGAATGCAGTATGCAGATTCAGTACTAGCTCTCTGCATTTAAGACAGAGGTCAGTTTTGCTTTGTGTTGTTTACCTTTTCTGTTTCCTGTCCTTCCCGAAACAAAAGCATTCTCTAAGCCCTTTAGGGAGAAGTCTGACCTTGGCCAAATTATTATGTTAGAATCAAATTTCACTGCAGGGTAAAGGTAGACAGAGTCCTGCACAGCAATTTGTGCCTGGTTTTGTCTGGGCTTGTACACGAGACTGGAATTTGCATGTGACAGACAGACTTGTAGCCAGGGAATAAAACTGCCTCTATAATTTGTGCATTCCTGCCAAGGTTTTTTGTTGGTAATGAAAGTCTGTGATTTGGGAATGATGCTGAAACTTTTTCTGCTAAAATTAATTGCTGTTCAGAGGCTGGAAGAATGTATACCTGTAAAATTGATGCCTTTTCATATGCTGTTTCAGGCTGATAGAGTAGGATGCCAGTCTGACAGATGTGGTGTCTAAACTGGCAATGTTTTGCATGACTAGGAAATACTCAGAGTATGGAAACTTTCACGACCACTGACCTCCTGGTTTCTGAACACTTTCCTTATAAAGCTTGACTTTCTTTCCATAATGAGTAGTACAATCTCTCTCTGCAGGTGAATTGCTTAGAAGAAACACTGGAGAAATCATTGCAAGCAAATGAATCACCAAACCTCAGAGTTTCCATTCTTCTTGACTACACCAGGGGATCTCGGGGTAGATATTATGATACCTTTCTTTCTTCAAAAGCTTATTTTAGTCAGACTGGACATCTTGTCATTTTGGAGGGAGACTGTCTTGACTGATAGGACCTACAGGCTTAAATCACATGAATTTCAAAACCTGTCCTGTTGTATACCAGCAATTGTGTATTCCCAGAAAATTTTCAAGCTGAGCAAATCTTCTTCAGAAAGTAGTTGATAGGAGCCAGAAGATCACGGGGTCAGATGCTGTGCTCTGTGCAACTTCTGCTTTCTTGCTTGCCTGGTTCACTTGTCAGTATATTTGTCCTCATCCACTGTGCTCTTTTATATTTTCCCTTTAAGGAAAAGTGGGGGAGTGTTGGAAGTAGCAGCACACTTAACCTTCTGCAGTGACTTTTTGTAGCCTGTGTTAGTGCTGAGTGTGAAATGGTGCCCGTTCCAAGCCCATTCACCTACAGATGTACAATTCTAGATATTGATATTACTGTTGACATAAGTGTAAATTAAAGTGATTAAAAAGAAAAAAAATGCTTGCAGCTGCCTCATGTGCTGGCACTGTACTCTGAGCAGCCTCTATGAGCAACCTCTAGCTGAGGAGCTGTTGTGCCATTACGTGTTCCTCACCCGTGGTGAAGCAGTGTGTGAAAGCTCTGTGTCTCCCAGGCAGGAAGAATTCTCGAACAATGCTGATTCCACTGCTGCAAAGATTCCCTGAACAAGTGCGTGTCTCCCTTTTCCACACCCCAAACCTGCGTGGACTTCTCAAACTCCTGATTCCAGAGCGTTTTAATGAGACCATTGGCCTGCAGCACATCAAGGTCTATCTCTTTGATGATAATGTCATCCTGAGCGGGTGAGTCCTTTCCTCTTCAGGCCTTTCTGTGGTTGATTTAGCTGAGCTTTTGATGCCACCAGAATTGTCTGAACTTTGTTGTTTGCACCTGCTCTTTCTATTATGATCATAATAATGCTTTTCTGATATGGAAAAGCAACCCTTGGTCTTTCACATGATCTTCTCATATGGAAGAGTCTCAAAAGAGAAAAACATATCCTCAAGATCCAAAAGGAGATTACACATTTGTACTTTAGTCTCATTATATGTGGGGTGAGATTTGTAACCTAGGCTGGGGTGTTCAAGCTTGTATGCCTATACTCTGTTCTGGAACTTTTCTTTTCTCTCCTAGTGCAAACCTGAGTGATTTGTACTTCACCAATCGTCAGGACCGCTATGTTCTCCTGCAGGACTCTCCTGAGATTGCAGACTTCTTCACGGAGTTAGTGGATGCAATTGGAGATGTGTCTCTGCAGCTACAGCAAGATGATACAGTCCAGATGATGGAGGGGATGGTACACCCCTACCAAGGTAGGAGGGTGTCTCCTTTTCTGATCGGATGATATGATCCAGAGGAAAGGAGTGATTTGTAACTTGGTATTAATGTCTGTAATTTTAGATGTGTGTACCTATACTGAAAGTTTTGTGAATATAGTGCAATTTTTGGTAATTAGTATTTTGTAGTTGAGTTTGTTCTGGGAATCAGATGAGCGCTGAATAAGGAAGAATACTGACAATAATGAATTTTTCAAGCAGCTGCTAGTCAAGTTTCTACCCTTCTTAGAGTTGAATGTTTTTTTCCCTCTGTCATGTGGCTTTTGAAACGTGTTCTTCAGCCTTGGAGGAGAGGGTTGTGTGGTCTTTAACTCCGTGTTCTGATATTGGTGTCTGGCTACTCAGTAGGTGATGCATAGCTCTGTACCTTGAGGTCTCAGATATGATCTCTCCTGGTTTTCCTACAGGAGATAAGGTGAGATACTGTGAGATAGCAAATCGAAGAGTGATGGAAGTGATTGACTCTGCCAGGACACGACAAGAGCTCCTTCATGCAAAGACTTTCCACAGCAGCCAGCAAGGCAGCGCCACGCTACCCCAGCATGACTCTGAAGCATCTGGGGGTCTGAAACCAGAACCTGACACGTGGATCTATCCCTTAATCCAAATGAAACCTTTTGGGATTCAAATAGATGAGATGGTCACAGAGACACTGCTGACAGAGGCTGAACGAGATGCCAGGATATACTTCACCACAGGCTACTTCAACCTGACACAAGCTTACATGGACCTTATTCTGGGCACTAGGGCAGAATATCGGATTCTTCTGGCCTCACCAGAGGTGAATGGTTTTTTTGGTGCCAAAGGGGTGGCAGGTGCCATCCCTTCTGCCTATGTTTACATAGAACACCAGTTTTACAATGAAGTCTGCTGCCTTCACCAGCAGGAGAGGATCCAGCTGCAGGAGTACTCCAGGGCTGGATGGACTTTCCATGCCAAAGGTAAGATGTCTGTTTCTCAGGAGGACTTGTTCAGAAAGCATGTGTGCTTTGCATGTATTTTGATTATGCAGCTGCTGAAGGGATGGTTGGGTGCTGAGTCTGGATTCAACCTCCAAAAGTACTCAGCCAAGGTTTGAACATCCTGCTTGCCTAAGCCTGGAAGATTTGAATCACCCAGGAGACAACCATGCAATGTCATATCTTGTCTCTGGATTTCCAATTTAAATGTAATCCTAGGGATTATACAAGAATCATCCTGATGTTGACAGTAAGATACTGCCTCAGTGTGAATGAAAGAAGGCATCTAGATGGTTATTTATACATACGTATATGATCGTGGTAGTAATTGTGATTCCTCTTGATAGTTTGAGCAAAGAGAAATGATGGCTGTCTCATGGGCCCAGTGCTGTGGGCACGTTGTTGTCCTGGACTCTGGGTCTTCCTGGAAGCAGGGCTTTGTGGGGTTACCCACACTTCAGAGAATTTGTACCAGCTCCCCTTTATGGCACATGGTGAAGTGCAGGGTACTGATTAGGTGCACCCTTGTGCCTTCTGGGAGCTGGAGGGGAAGTTGTTGAGAAATGGATATTGCTTAACAAATGTAAATGATAAAAAAAAATATAAATGAAGTACTGTCGTCATAGCTTTCTGCAGAAGGCCCCAGGTTCTTTCTTGACAGAACATTCAGGCCAGTCACAAGCCCACCTTGACCAAAGTGTGAATATTTTGCCCTGACTGGTTGTTGCTCGTTGTCTCTCTCAGTTTTCCTTCCAGAAAATCCAGATGCTGATTCTACTCCTACATTATGCACAGTAGAATGAAGTCATGCAAGTAGTTGAGAACACTTGGCTTCTTACAGCAGAAGGTGTACAGTGTGCAGCTCACTGTGAGTAGCACTCAGCCACACTGAGGCAGTTCTGCTGTGCATGGCAGCACCTTCTGCTGCTCTGCTCTGGGAGCAGCATGCTGCTGTCCCTGTATCACTTCCTGCAGTGGCTCACCAGTCCCCCAGGGCAGCGTGGTTCCTGTAAGCAGTGCCCCATCTGGCACTCGCTAACACGCCAGTTTCCCCAGGCTGTGCAGAGGGGCATTGTCACTGTTTGCAGCACGTGTCTGGTGAGAAGGGTGGAAGGATGCACCCCGAGCCAGCACAGGCCTGTTCCAGGGCTCTGACCAGTAGTTCAGCTCCGTTTGTTTGTTTGAGATTAGCTGTTAACGACTGTGGGAATGCCTCTATCTAACCGGCTTCCTGCAGGGCTGTTGGGAAGAAGGTTCAGAGGTGGCAGGGAGAGAAAGCTGCTGAGTAGGCCTCCTCTTGTCTAAAGAAAACACACACGTTACTGAGTTGCCTATATATAGAAGCTGCGAGCCTTCCTGACGCGTGCTGTGCCCTAGTGGCAGTGACATCAGCCTCTGCAGCTGCAAAGCCCTGCCTCGGTGCCTTGTGGTGCCTGCCTGGCTGGAAACATTGCGTGTGCTGCCTTCCAGGAAGCACCTGCTTGAGGGCTCTGTGCTTTATAGGTTGCTCCTCTTGCCGGGCACTGCTGGCTCCCAGTGGGGTTTCCCTTGTTGGCCCTCACTGTGCATGGCAGCTCTCCCAGTATCCCAGAGGGCACCCGCCCATTGCTCTCTGTGCTGCAGCAGGAGGCTGTGGGCTGCCCGGAGCTCTGGGAGCAGTGCGAGGGGCTCAGCAGAGCTGTCTGCTCTTCAGGAGTCTTGCAGTGTGAGAGAGGGCAGGGCAGAAGGGGAAAAAGGAGGAAACCTTGGGACAAGTGAAAGGTAACCACCTGGAAGCCTGGCTCATGGACTGGGGCACAATGCTGGGCAGTGCCTGTTACCACTTCGTGCTCATGCTAAGATGAGCCTGCCTGCAGGCGTGTGGACCAGCAGGTTTCTGGGTGGAGAGCTGTGAATGATGCAGGGCTATCTTTTGGGATTAGGGTCCCTTCCATGTTAGTGTCAGGTGACAGAGTGCCAGGCAGGTGGCTGTTTGCTCTGAGATAAGCCTGTATTGCTGCTATTGAGTAGTGGCCGGGAAACTGCTCTTCCTCTTTCTGGAAAGGTGAGTCACTGTTTGAGCAGATCCTGCCAGGTGGCCATAAAGCTAGAGACACAGTAAAGGGCTGCTGCGTGGCTGCTTAGAAAGAGCAAGACAGTGTCTGCTGCCTGGCATGGCTCTGCCTGCAGAAATCCTCCCAGCTTGGGCATCAGCAGGCTGTGCAGCTGCCATGATTGCTGGCACAGCCTGCAGGAGGTACACTGCTGCTTGAGTACCTCCTGGGCTCCTTACCTTCCACTGCACCTCTCTGCACCACTGTGGGGCAGTCCATGGGGCAGCCACAGCACGGGCAGTGCCAGCTCAGGGCCTGGAGATGCAGCTGAAAGCAGCAGTGAAGCTGCTGATCGTGTGATGTGGGGGCGGGGAGGAGGTTACAGGAACCAGCGGTGAATCGGCAGCTTCTTACTCAAGGCATTCTTGGAACTGCTCTGGGGTTGAGTTAGGAAACCTGCTTCTATTTTAAGGCCTAGGTGGTTTTTATGGTACGGTTTCTTTGTTGTAGTCTCCATGTGACTGGCAGTGGGGATCAGCCATCCCTTAGGAGCTGCTGGGGCTGTGCCCCCTGGGGAGGGCAGAGCTGTGTGGTGGGCGGCCTTGTGAGCCTTCATCCTGGCAAGAACTGAATTCATCTTCTGGTGAAGATCACTCCTCAGGAAGCGAGTGGGCGTAGTAATTAGCACTTCTCTCACCAGTGCTTATTTCATGTGAATTCACCTGTCAGAGCAGGAAGATGCCTCTTCATGCCGCTGTCTTGTGAGGTCCCAGGAAGGCAGTTGCTCACTGTGCTCTGCTCCTGCTTCTGGAACAGACTGCTCCAATGCTCGTGTACCCGTGTGGCACTCCATCCCTTGGTGAAGGTTTTCTTCTTTTTGCTGCAGAGTACTGACGCATTGTTTGCCTTATGTCAGTGCATCTGAGATGTTGTGTTGCAAAATGACCTCTAACTTAATGATTACTCATTCTGAATTTTTGGGGCCCTCTATGCAGTGTGTTTACATTCTTAAGGGCATGTCCTGGCAGCCCCTGTGAAAAACATGCAAGTTTGGACAGTGCAGGCTGTGCAAGTGTACCCCAAGGATCACGCAACCATCCATCTTCAGGGAAGTGTGTTTTTGAGGGCTTGCTTTGTGTTGTGATCACTTGTAGTTGCTGTAAATCTAACATGTTTAATTCATTTCTTCCAAGTGAAGCAATTGTTTGAGGCTACCCTAGTCATTTCCTTTGTCTGCCACACTTCCTTTCTTCTCCTGTTTTTCCTGCAGGCCTCTGGCTGTACCTGGCAGAGAGCAGTCTTCCCTGCCTAACCCTGATTGGGTCTCCTAATTTTGGATATCGATCCGTTCATCGTGACTTGGAAGCTCAGGTTGCAATAGTGACAGAAAATAAAGCTTTGCAGCAGCAGCTCCACCAGGTAAGCGGCTCTTTCTGGGGAGATAATTTGGATGCTGTGCTTCTTGGTCACATAGGGAATGCTGATGACGCAGTTGCAATAAAAACCTACAGCCATGATAATTCAAAACCTTCTTGAGCATAGGAAGTCTCAAGGAGCTGTCAGTTAAGTGACTATTGATGAGATGCCTGCTACAAGTGCCTGTTTCTGGGAAATGGAGACCATAATGGGAAAGAACATGTGTCCCCAGTGAACTCGAGTATCGGAGTGCTCAGGCACTGGATACTGAGAGACACAGAGAGGATCTGCTGGCTCTGTCTGCATCTCCTGCAGCATGTTCTCAGGCCTTATCCCCCAATATTTGGGCATTGCCAAAGTAGCAGCATGCTGAGCTGATGAGGTCAGGCCCTAGGGACCTCCCATCTCACACTTCTGTAGGACTTTGCTTCTCAGGCGTTTGGGAAATCCTTTGCAGGACTATGAGTGCCGAGCAGTTAGCCCTTGGGTGGCTGCCCGTGGTCTGTGGAGGTGAATGAGAGCAGCAGATCTTAGTGTAATTTCTACAGTAAGAGCATTTCTGGGCTGGTTGGATTGCATTGCCCACGAAATTACACGCAACAGCTCTTAGTGTTGACACAAGCATTTTTCAGTGGCTTAATGTTCAGCACCCTGTTTTTTTCTTTTCTCATTAGATAGCTTGGACTGTTCAGCACTCTTGCTCTTTCTCCAGTCCCTGTCAGTCTTAACTCTGAATCTTCTGTGGGAGCTGACATTGTCCCCTGTAGCTTCTCTTGTAGTGCTCTGATGCGAGGAGTATTGGTTTGGTGCCTCTGTGTGCAACTTAAGGATCTGAAAATGCCTTGTATTATGCCGAGTCTTGGCATAAGAAGGCACAGATCAATGGGAATTGCCCTATTGCATCAGGGCTCTTCCACAGAATGAGTCAGAGTATATCTAATCAGAAACAATTCTATTACTGGAAGAGTTACTTGAATATTTCAATTCATATCTTGCCTCTGCTTGTTTCTAATGGAAGGAGAGAATCAATGAAAACATGACAGTGGAATTTTCTCAAACAGTGTGGCAGTGATCTAATTTAAAGGGCTCTAAATGATTCCCATTTGCTGGAAGCTGATTCTGAGATTGGCTGACTGTTTACTGTTCTGTGATCTTTGTTCAGAGGACTTAATTTTATGCCGAGGTGACGCAGCCTCTAATGGAGCGCTCTCTCTTTCTGTGCAAATTACAACTCCATTCAGCACTCCAGCTGAAATGTCATTTTCAGTTATATGAGCAAACAGAATACCCAGGGCCTGTTTTTCAGGGAATCGGATGTGTTCTGGGCTTTTCTATTTGACATTTCTTTCTTTGACCCTTTAAAGTTTCGGCCTTCTTAATAATAACCTTTGAATAATAACTGAGCTGATGTGCAACAGCCACCTCTTAACTAATATGTAATATTACAGTTGTACATA
>JAOWBP010004377.1:4448829-4458981 GCA_028571105.1 Tragopan temminckii
CCCATGGCTGACTCATTGCTCGCCCCAGGTGATCAATCAGAGGTTCAGGCCATGATTCAGCAGTTCCCATACACCCACATATAATTCCATCTTTAGAAGGCTTTCTGGGCAGTTAACCATTGCCCTCACTTGTTCTTTAAAACACTATAGGTTCACGTATAGGATCTATACGTGCTCCTATGACTCCCTGTATGTGAGACTGCTCACTGGGAGGGAGCAATGCAGGGAAGCAGCACGGGTACCTGGGAGAAGAGATCGAGGGCTTTGTGCAGGTTGGCATGCATGCCGGTGGGCGGCTCGTTGGTGATCTTAATGGCATTTTCCAGCAGCCCCTGTGGGATGATGTGTGTCTCGGGGCTGGGTGCTGGCTCTGCGCTCATGAACACACGGTAGTCGGGGTGGCTGCCCGTGCTGTGCCGCTCCACGCGCTTCTCCAGCGTGCCCAGCCAGCGGGCCACCAGGTGGATGTTCTGCAACACAAACCCTATGTGTGCTGTGTGCTCTAAAATTCCATTTCCGCCTGCACCTCTGCAGAAGGTAGCTGCACCTCGGGCTGGGGACGCCGCTAGGGCAGTGTCACCACTGTGGGGTGATGGCTGTGCCCACCTGCAGGATGACCCAGTGCCCCTGTTCTGCTGCCACCTCCAGCGCCTGCTCCGCCACCACCTCCTGGCCCTGCCCCAGCGAGACGTTGTGGATCCTCCCGTTGTCAATGGTGAAGTTCAGCTTCTTGCCTGGAAGGGGAGGAATCGGCTCTTTGTTAGTGCTGATGGGAGCATAGAGCAGCTCCTGCCATGCAGTGCTTCAAAGAGCACTGACCCATTGCCTTTGTGATGCAGTGCGGCTGGGACCCGGCTTACCCAGTGCTTCCACGTCCTTCAGAGGGTCAACTCCAGGCGAGAGAATGAAAAACACGGGTGTGGAGGGGCTGGTCTCCTCATACGACTTGGAGAACTCCACACTCCTGCCTTCCACAAACTTGCTGCCCATCTTCTCTTCCACAAAGTTCCTGCAGGAAAGCAGCACCCACCCGTGAGCTGGGGACATGTGCTGGCTGCAGGTGGCTGTTGGTGCAATGTGGGCACCTGACAGCGTAGGTCATCCTGTCGGGCCGCATGCAGCGCAGCATGCACAGCTTCTGCAGTGCTGTTTTGTTCTTCCACTCCTTGGGGAACACCTCCTTCTCGGGCACCTCGGACTCGACAAACTTCTTCCATCGCTTGGCGGAGCCCTCGATGTCACTGTCCAGGTTCTTGAACTCATCCATCTCTGAGAGGACCTGCAGACACAGCTCCTTGCTGGGCACTGCCCCCCATCTTGGGGGGGATTAACAAAGAGCTGTGTGCTGCAGTGCTGCTGGTTCTGTGTTCCCTTCCCAGGCACTGCAGCTCAACCTCAACCCACCACTATGCTGCACTCAGGACCATGCCCTGAGCTGGAACCAACCTTGATGCCACCCCAGCCCTGGGGCTGCAGGAAGTCCACGGGGGATGTGACACCGGCCTTGAAAGGGAAGCGCAAGAGGAAGTCCAGCTCCGCCGGGCTCACTTCTTTCTTGATGGCCAGCACCTGGTGAGCCAAGAGCACGGGCTGGTGGCTGCTGCACACAGCTCACAGCCCCAACAAGAAGCTCCGATGGAGGGTAGGGTAGCAAGGGAGTAAGAGAATGTGTCTAAAATAACAAATTCACATCCAGTGCCAAACATCGGAAACCCAACACATTCACTCACATTACCTGGAAGGCAACCTGGGCCAGGAAAATGAGTTTGTCCTTCTCAAAGAGCCCCCGGGCGGTGTACATGAAGACTGAGTAGGTGATCTCATCTGTCAGGTTGATCACCCGCTGCCCCACGTCCTCAGCCTGAGCTGTTCGTTGGATGGCTTTCTCAAAGACCACACTGAATGCCTAACAGAGAGCCAGGGTGGGCTCAGTGCTGTGCTTCTGAGAACTTCGTTAGAGGAGTTAATGATGAAATACCCAACCCCTGCTTCACAGGAAGCGACTGCTGCCTCGCCTTATGCTCACCTTTAGGGAGAACTGGTAGATGGGGTTGATTTTGTTGAGGTCGCTCAGGATGAAGTACAGCAGGGACGCTCGTTCTGCCGCTGGCCGGTAGTTCTCCCTGGCCACATTTATTTCCACCTCTGTGACTTTGGCTTCCTTCACCTTGAGGCACAGGAGTGCAGTGTTACAGCCGTGCCCCGCAGCATCGCCCTGTGCCCCTGTTGCCCAGGTACCTTCTCCTCGATCTCCATGGCCGTGCGCTTCGTCGTCTCCAGGTTCTCCACCAGCGCTGTGTCCCCCAGGAAGTTCCCTGAGGCGGCGGAGAGCCGGGCGAGCAGGGAGTCCTCCAGCTCCTTCAGGTGGATCTTGAACTCATTCTGGCTTTTTGTGAGATTTGCCTGCACACAGCACCCAGGAGGGGTGTGAGCCATGGCTGTGGTGACGCTGCTGCCATCACTGGGGGCTCAGCAGACCCAGTGCGTGCAGGGATGCAGCAACCAGGAGCAGCCCCTGCAGTGCCCAGCAGTTCATGTGGGCTCCCACCTTCAGTGCCTCCAGGTCGGGGCGCTCCTTGGCCACCACGGCGGCCAGCAGTTGGTCCTCCAAGCCCTCCCGTGTCACCAAGAAGTTGATCAGCGTGCACTGTGCCTGCATTTCAGGCTTGTAGTGAGGGTTGAAGTACTTGGTGTGCAGGATCAGGCGGAACTGCGGGTGGTACTCCACTTCTTTGTCTCCTATCTTAATGTATCTGTTTGGGTAATTATGTTAATTTCTGTACGATTGGCAGTAACTCATGCCAGAGAGAACCTGATGGGGACAGGGAGGTAGAGGTGTCCGGGAGGGGTCAGGGGCTCAGCACAAGCCCCACGACTAAGCTCACACCTGTGTGTGCTAGGAGCAACCCCTCTCCCACACACATTTTTCTGGATTTATCTTGCAGGTGTGCACAAGAACACACTTCTCAAATGACCAAAAATGTTCCATCACCTATAAGCCCCCACACTGGAAATGCCAAGGGAAAAGTGAAAAGTATGGGATGTGGCCAAAGCTCCCGTGTGGAAGGGGACAGGCCCCAGCTGCTGCCGTGCAAAGGGGCACAAATGGGCACCACAGAGCAGCAACGGGTCTGCAAGCCTACCTGCCCTTCTTGATGGTGTTCCTGCCCAGCAGGTGGTCCAGCACTGGCTCCACTGTCTCACCAATGTCCTCAATCAGCAGAGTGTGTCCTTCGGAAACTGCCTGCTCAATGGTGTCCAGGTAGCTGTGAGTGGGCAGGAGTGGGGCTTACGTGGAGCTCAGGCAAACACAGCCCAGCCACCCCATCCCTCTCCGTCCCACCTCCTCTGGCCCAGCCGGATGGCCTTCAGCTGCTCCCCGTATTTATTTCTGATCCACTTGATGCCCTGCAGCTGGGCGTCCACCACCAGCGGCCACCGCTGCGTGTTGCAGAGGATCGTAGCGTTCTCGGTGGAGGTGCGGTCACTGGGCAGCCCCTGGTTGCTCCATGTGGCCACGTCGGCGGCGTCGGTGAGGAGGCTGAGGGGGTCCAGCCCCGGCGTGGTGGGAATGGGCACCTGAAAGAGAGGGGACATTGGAGCCCCAAACTGGAGCAGTGTGAGCCCCAAAGTGCTGGGGCAGAGCCGGGGAATTCAGAGCCGCACACCTTCAGCCCCTGCAGGTAGGGGACCCAGCACTTCTCCATCAGTTCAGCCCGGTACTTCTTGGTGAAGTAGCCGACGTAGGACACGAAGGCAGAGATGAGCAGCACATCCCCACACAGCGTCTTCTCTTGCTCCCTGAACATCTCCACCGACTCAGCCCAGCGCACGTTTTCGGATGCCAGCCCCCCGATCAGCCTGCAGACATTGAGCATAGCATGGGGGCAGGGCCGGTACCACCCCTATCTGCTGTGATGGGCAGGGGCTGCCTCACCCCAGGGTCCACAGCACCACTCCCTGCAGTTCCTGGCCCCACTCATGAGTGGGGATTTTTAGCCTAGGGGAGGGAGGACCCTGCTTCTGTGTGGGTCCCAGCACAGGGGGAGGTGGTGCAGAGCCATCTGCACGGTACCTGTTGGCTAACGTGATTACTCTGTTGGTTGCATCAGCCTCTTGCTGACATTTGATTTTTTCAGCCGTCGCTTTCTCAAACTGCGCAGTCAGAGTTGCCAAATTGGCATTCAGGTCCTTCAAAAGACAACGCGCTCGCTGTTAGCTCCCACTCACACAGAACACCACGCAGTGAGCAGAATGCCAGGAGAGAACTCAGCGGGAGCGAGGAGCTCAGTGCTCACTGAGAAGACACAGCTGCAGCCGGGCTGGGGCTGCACAAGTGATAACCATCTCTCTTTCACCACTGGCTTCCCATCAGCCCATAGCCACGGGGACACCGGCCAAGGCACACAGCCGCAGTCCTGCAGCCACCCGGCCCGGGGGGAACACGTACTTACTGCAATTTTCTTCTTAATGCGGCTCAGCTTGTCTTGTGCCTCCGCCAGCTCTGCGTTGGCTTCCTCCAGCGCCAGCCTCTTGGGCTCCACCTCGCAGTACACCTTGTAGAAGCGGACGATGTTCAGGCACCAGGAGCACAGCCCCGCCGCGGCTGTCGACTTCGACATGATGAACTCTGGGTCGAAGGTGGGGTCTGATTGGTAGCGCCTGCAGGGGGGGACACAGCCCTGCACCTCCTGCTCATGGGCACAGCCCGCCCTGGATCCCACGGGTGGCACCGTGCGCAACCATGCGCTCACTGGAACTCCTTGAGACACGGCTCTGGGATGTGTTCCTTGTCAAACTTCTTCAAGGCATCGAGGAAAGTGTCCACTTTCCCCATCATGATCTTGGCCGCCTTCCAGCTCCTGTCCTTGGGAATCTTGCCGTGCGGAGCCGTCAGGATCATCACGGCTGCTGTGACGTTCACCACTGCTTGGGGGGGGGACCCGAAGGACTTCAGCTCTGTCAGGTTATTCTAGGAAGGGAGCACGGGATGCTGAGCATCGCCGGGCACAGGGCACCTGGGGGCCCACAGTCACAGCGCTGTGCTCTCTCGTACCTTGTTGAGTGTGTTGAGGGCTTCCTGTGCGGCGATGAGCGCGGGCTCAGCCTTGGCCAGGTCGGTCTCGCAGGCTCGCTGCTTCTCAGCCACGTTCTGGGGAGGAGGAAGGGGCAAGGTGTGCTGAGCGGTGCCGGGTACGGAGCAGTCGGTGCTGCCAGCGGGTGCTGCCCAGGGCCACGTACCGTGTTGATGGCCTGGACCTTCAGCTCCTCCTCGTCAGCGATGGCTTTCTCCTTGCTGACCTTCTCCGTTTCGACGCCCACCACATGGATCAGTTTATCTGCGTCCTCGTTCTTCTGCTTCAGCTCTGCCTCCTGGACCGCCAGCGTGGCTTTCAGGTCATCCACCTGAGCAGGGGGGATGGGAGAGGTTGGGCACCATCAAACCCTGATGGGATGAGCGAGCTCCTCGCTGGGGGCTGCATTGCCACCTGTGCCCCAGCAGCCCACGTGGCCCATTGCCCAAACCGAGAGCTCTGTGTGGGGCCAAGCCCTGCTCTCATGCCCACCATCCCTCCTCAGGCTGGAGCCAGACCATGCCCACCTGCGAGGCCGTGCTCTGCAGCTTTGTCAGGCCATTCTCCAGCCTCTCAATCTTGGCAGTAAGCTCACTCCTCTTCTTAGAGAGCAGGGTTTGGTAGAGCTTTATCTGCTCCAGGAAGGTCTTTGGTGTGGTGTAGTTATAGCGTCGTTCCACAGCCAGGTAGGTCTGGGACATCTCCTTCACACTCATGTGGACATAGGACATGAACTGGCTGATGGAGACCTTGACCTCGGGCTGCAACAGGTCAGCACAGTGAGCTCTGTAACACTGTGCATGAATGTGAGGGGTGAAGCTGAGAGCTAGCTGCATGCCTGGCAATGCTCACCTCAATGTCCCCCGTCTCCTCCAGGAACCTGCTGCTGACAGACACCAGGGCGTCCTCTGGCCACTCGTGGAACCAGTCGATGGCCGTGCAGTTCACTATGGCGGGGAACCTCCTCGCCCGCACGCGCAGAGTGGAGCCCACGGGGGAGAAGCACAGGATCACCTGGAACAGGCACTGCTGGTGAGAGGGGTGGATGCTGGTCCCCACCGCTGCATGCGGAGACTTCTCCTCCCTCCCACTGAAGTCCTGTCCATGTGCCCAGGGGTGGTTGGCAGTGGTGTGCCCTGCTCTGCTTGGTGGGGACAAGCCAGCCCCAGCTTCCTTTGGCCACAGCCAGGTGGCTGCATGCACACAGCCCTCCGCTCAAGAGGGAAACCCATGGGTGTCAGCAGCTGCACCTCTGGGCCTCAGGGCACGAGGTGCTGGGGATCCTTTGAACACACCTTTCGCTCACACTCATTACAGCATAACAAAACCACAGCAGTCTGTGTCGTGTTTGCAAACAGACTTTGGATTAAAGACGTCAGAAGCCTTCACAAAAAAACCACTCCCAGGCGCACACCTACCTTCAGCTGACGCCTGACTTTCTCTATAAATAATTTCCAGCAGTTTTCCCTTGAGTCTGGCAAACCAAGGAACTTCACTTGTGGCCTCATGGCACTGATAATGTTTTCCAATTCATCATCCTGGAAAAGTCCCGGCACCTCCCCAGATGCCAAGAAGTCATTGATCAGGACCAAGAACGATTCCTCCGCCACTTGGGAGTCCGTCATCAGGAACACTGTAGGAACATTCTTTATGGCTGCCTTGATGTACTGCGAGGCGAGGTCCAGCTGGGGAAGCAAGGATTGTCAGGGCATGGCTGAGCTGCCCTGGGGTTGGGGGGATGCAGGGAGACCCACTCTCACCTTCAGATCTGGGATGCCGTATCCCTTCCTCAGTGTCATCTGAAACACGTCTAGAGAGCTGATGTAAGCAGCAAGCCGGGAAAGGCTCTGCTTCCCGCTTCCTCCCACCCCCACCAGCAGTGCATTGCCCCGGGGGGACTCCAGGATCCGATTGATTCTGCAAACGTGAGACACTGCGTCCTCAAAGAGCACCTAAGGAAAATGTGAGAGGGGGATTACCACCCTGAATCACAGTGCCAAAAGCAGTGAATGCCCCAAATCACACAGTGCCATGGCAGTCCTGCAGCGCGAGCTCACCAGGTTCATCACCGCATTGACCTCATTGTAGCTGTCCAAGGCCTCTCCCAGCAGCTTGTTGAGTGATGGCCAGTTTGGCACTGGCATGTACTTGGGCTCCCTGATGCCCTGGGCAAAGTGGCAGTAGATGTTGGGCTTGGCGAACACTGTCTCTTCGCTGAGGTCCTGGAAGAGGAGTGGCAGCGGTGGGCATGTGGAAGGGACCCTGTCCTGGTGCAGGGCTCCTGGCATGGCTGCACTCAGCATCATCGCAACCCCCCAGCTGCGTCATGCTCTCCTTTTCCAGCACAACTTACAGCAAAGAATTTCTTGCAGGTGTCAGTTAGCATTTTCCCAAAACTTTTCTGATCCTTGTCATCAACGAGCTTGTCCCCATAGACCCGCTCGGCTTCGTGCATCCAGAGCCTCACCAGGTCCACGGGGCTTCGCAGGCACTCAGGGGTGGAGAACAGCAGTCCCTGCAAACACAGGGAGCCTCAGCCCATGGGTTTGTTTGCTGCTGGTCAAAGCTGAGTTAAAGAGCAGCTTTGGGAAAAGATCATGGCACTGGGACAGGGACACGGTGTGCGCAACAAAGGAAGGAAAGGAATAAATGCAATTTAACGGGAACAACCTGCCCAGTACCTGGAATATGTTGGAGAGGTCTCGGAGGTTGAAGAGGTAGTGGAACTTGATGGCAGTGGGCAGGAAGGTGGCAGTGACCCGCTGGTGCAGGGCTGCGGGCAGGGTGTGCAGTGAGCAGGCTGCTGAGCCTCACCTGGCACTGCCCTCCCTGTGCTCAGCGCTGCCCTCCCCACAGCCAGTACTGGAGCTCACCCAGCGCGGCTGCCACCAGCTGCTCCTGCAGCCTCTGCACAGCCAGCGGCACCTTCTGCAGGGCCAGGTGCTGAGCCAGGATGGCGCTGTAGATGGTCAGCAGTGCATCCTGGCCGGGGAAGCTCACGGCGAAGACGCAGAAGTGTCGCTGCAGCAAGGAGCGGAGACTCAGGGGGAGCAGCACCCTGCGGGGCTGATGGAGCCAGCCAGCACTGAGGAGCTCTCTGGCCCCGTCTGTGCTCTGAGCCCAGTTTGGGACAGAGCCCCCACCCCAGGAGAGCGGCACCGTGAGCCCTGCGTACCTGCAGCCTGGAGTCAATGGTGAAGGACCCCGCGGTAGGGTTCATGCAGGACACATACTGACAGTTGTGGATGTCCTTCAGGGTCAGTTTGTTCCTGTCATACCTGCGCAGAACAGTGATATTTCCTTCAGGTGGTTTCCCTCAGCCCCACAGCACTGCCCTGTGCCCATGGACAGCCCCGGCCCTCAGCTGAGCATCACTGAGTGGCATGTGTGCCAGCAGCCACCTACCAGTGCCCATGGTCCATATGCTGCCGGATGAGCGTGTGCGGAGCCACGGTGCCATACTTGTCCACCTCGGGCATGTTCAAGTCATCAATGAAGTAAATGAGCCTCTTAGTGCCTGGTGGGCCATAGTTCCTCCCTGACTTCTTCTCCAGGGGCTTCTCCAGGATGGCTGCAAAGGGTGGAGAGCGTGGGCCATGGGAAAGCACAACAGAGCCCACAGAGGGGCAGCTGTGGGCAGCCCTTACCCTGCAGCATGGCTGAGGTGGTGTAGAAGTTAAAGGGCACAGACTGCACCAGGTACTCCTCTGTGTTGAGTGCTTCGAGCTTGTCCCACATCAGCACAGTTTTCCCCGTCCCCGCATTCCCCACCAGCATCACCGGCCGCTGCTTCTCCATCAGCAGGTCCATGAAGTAGCGGATGCGGACGGTCTCGGTGGTGTGCACCATGGAGGCCTGGGGAAGGCAATGTTTGGGACGTGACGCAGTGCAGTGTGCCTGCAGCTGCTGGGTGCTTCTCTGGGCACTACTGCTTCTCTGAGCAACCAATCTGGGCCCTCTCTACAGCAAAAGGTCTCAGCACCTGGCTATCCTAAGGGCTTTCTGACCAACAAGTGGAGTCATCAGATACATCAAAACAACACATCATTCCTGAAACTTGTGCCATGTCTTGTCTGGCCAACACATGGTGCAATCCAGCCCCGGTGCTTCCCCTTTTCCATCACGTCTTTGACGCAACAGCCCTCCCTCATTGCAGCATTTCAAAAGATGTATGCAAATCATGTTTTTCATGAGAATCCAAAGCCAGGCATTGCACTGAAACTAAAAAGAAGAGTTGCAGCTTGCAGCTCTCACTGAGGAATATATACACGGAGTAAAGCAAAACTGCAGAGAGCTGCAGGTTCACCTGATGCCATCACGTACAGCCCAGTGCCTGCAGCGCTGCGGATGTGTGCACACAGTGTGTAGGGGAAGGATTGCTGGCTAATAAACAAATAAGGCATGGCTATACAGACAGCTTGTGGGAAATACCTGCAAGGGAACTTCAGGGTCAAGTTTGAATGCTGGCACTTTATCAGTCCAGGGCATGAATTTCTTTGTTTCTGGATCGATATAATAGTCGAAAATTGTCCCCTGAGCAGGAAACTTGACGGCTTTGAACTCGTTCACCCACCACTTGCTGAACTCTGCACGGTAATCCATGAGCTGGAGGGAACCAAAAGAGAAGAACTGAGAACATGGCCAACGTGGTTATTTGGTGCTCCCACAGTATCACAGTCCAACCTGGTCCTGGAACATGGCCCCACCGAAGGCCCAGGTGCAGGCAAAGACGAAATAGAGCTCATAGAGCTCACGGGGAGAGTCTGGCGGCACGTTCTGAGGCGTCAGGAGGCACTCCAGCAGGTACAGGATCATCTGTATCACCGTGATCTCAGGGATGGGGGTGATCTTCTTGAAGCCAAACTTGAGCTTCTCCAGGCACACAGGCACGTACTTATCAAACAGAATCATCAGATTGGCCTTCTCGGACTGCACGGCTCTCTTCTCAATCCAGCTGGTCACCACACTGTGGAGGGATGGGTGAGCAGGGCTGCAGGGATCAGGGCTCCCATCCCATCCCTATGCCATCCCTATGCCATCCCATCCCTATGCCATCCCATCCCATCCCATCCCATCC
>JAOWBP010004377.1:4460376-4472696 GCA_028571105.1 Tragopan temminckii
CTCACCCCCAGCACGCTGAGTCACCTTCTCAAAGTTCAAATCCCTCTTCCTGGGGACGTCCAGAGCAGGGAATAGGTCTCCAATCAGCCCCATGAACACAGGCAGGTCGTCTGTCACGATCTTTGGGATGTTGAAGTCCCGTAAGGCTCTCATGAGGACCTGGTCCTCGGCACGATTCGGGTCCCCCCTCTTCAAGGAGCCTGCTACCACCAGCACAGACTTGATAGCCCGCAGACCCCAGTCGTAGTGATCCTGCCAAGTGGGCAACAAGTGTCATTTCGGTGAGAGAGCTGCTTGAAACAAAACCACAGAGGGATATCCTCTCCTCCACCCCACACTCGGCCGTCCGCACAGCGCCCTGCAGACTGTCCTGGGGCCCAGGAATGGATGGCAGTCTGCCTTGCTTCCTGGGAAGCACATTTCTGTTGGCTTGTAAATCACTTCTGCTGAGATGCGGAACATCTGCACACTCGCATCTTAGCCAGCTGTATTCTATTCTATTTTGGAACTTCTTGATTTCTTCCAGAAGGCAGAAATACGCCGTATGAGTGTTGAAGAGGGATTTGTTCAGCCACAGAGCTGGACTTTGCAAGCCAGCACATTGCCAGCTGAGGGATCTCAAGCTGTCAGGACTGAAATTCAGGTTAACTCTTTCCCTTAGAGAACCATGGATATTGTCCTGTTACCTGTTTAGACAGCAGCTCCTTGCAGAGTGTGTACAAAGTAATGAACTTCCTTGCTAGGAGCTTGGCATCAATAAAGCCTTCTGCAACCAGCATTATTTCACAGATGAGCTCGAAGTCCGGAACCACCATGGCACAGGGTCTGGGGAAGCAAATCAGGTTAGCAGGGTGCATACACAGCCACAAGCCATCAAGATTTGCACCCTGTTTTTCCATGCTGATCATGCACTGCTGCTGTTAGAATGACAAACAGGTGGCAACCTCATGCAGCCCCCTGCCAGCCCCCATTACACAGCCAGGTGCTCTGAGCATCCTCCTGCAGCTGAGCAGCCCCACAGCTCTGAGCTGAGTGCTCCAGGAGTGTGGGGGTCTCTTGCAGCAGGACCACCAGCATGCACAAGTGTCCTCATGTACATGAGCAAAGGCTTCAGTTCATGTCACAGCTGTGTCAGGCTAATGGTGACCCATCTGCCTGCCTGTACCTGAACAGAGCCTTTAAGTTTTCAGGCAGTTCTGTCCGTCCCGCATAGCCAGGGTTCATCGTGATGAACAGCCCGACCGATGGCACCAGCGATATTGTCTCTCCGAGAAAATTGAATGTTTTCTTTTTGGCACGAATTGCATCCTGAACACATTTCACCTGGGCAGGGAGCAGAGGTGTCAGGGCTGCGGTACTCGTGGGGCTGCTCTCAGCCGTGTGAGAACCCTTCATCTCCAAGTGACAAGGAAAGGCACCCACCTGCACTGCAATCACCGACAGCACCTCCACTGCGATGCGATTGAATTCGTCAAAGCAGCCCCAGGCTCCGGTCTGAGCAAGGCCCTTGTAGATATTACCACAGGACTGGAGAGCAAAGCAAATGGAAGAGGCATCAGAGGCACTGAGCGCCCCAAGCATCAATTACAGGGCACGCTGTCAGGAGCTGCTCCTGTTTGGAGCTGGGAGCTGCTCCCTTGGGAAGCAGTGTGCATCAATGCGGCACCCCCAACTCCCAGCAGCTGCTGCCTGGCCCCACAGCTCTCGTGGGTTTGGGAGTGCAGAGCAAGGTCCCAGCCCTTTTTCAGGGCACAGCTGCAGGAACTGCAGTACAGGCAGCGGTGCACCCGAGGGCTCTCCCCGAGCCCCACTCCCCTACCTTATAGTCCATCTGCTCAGAGCAGTTGAAGACGTAGACCATCATGCCCACCGCCCGGCCCAGGTCCTTGGTGGTTTCTGTTTTCCCGGTGCCCGCAGGGCCGGCAGGAGCTCCTCCCATGAAGAGATGCAGGGACTGCGTCAGGGTGATGTAGCACCTGGGGGGCGATGGTGGGGGCTGAGCACAGCCGCCTGGAGCCGAGCTGGGGCACGAGGAGCCGAGCCTTACCGATCAGTCAGCGGGGTGATGACAAGCCGTGGTGTGTTGCCCAGGTACTCATAGGAGTACTGCAGCTGTGCATCACAGATGTTGGCGTAGCAGTGCCTCTGGCCCTCGTCCCAGCGGTGCCGCAGCTGTGACTGCCATGCGAACGCCTGCGCGCTCTCCACCTGCGGGGCAGCCATCACCACCCGCTCCCACCCACACCGTTGGGGGGACGTTCCTTGGGCTGCTCCAACCCAGAACCAGGTCCCCTCAAAAGGGATCCGTCCCCCTGCAGTGCTCTGGGTACCTTTGCTTTCTCTCTGACCTCCTCGCACACTTTAGCTACTTTGCAAACTTTAGTAATGATAATAATGGGAGTAAAGCTCAGAGGTGCTGAGAAAGCAATGAAAATATGATCTGGCGACTTCTACCTTTGTGAGGATCATTTTGGCCACGACGTCTCTGGCGTGCACGTCAATGGTGCAGATTGTCATGATCTTCATTCTGTCTCCCGCAGACAAGTTTCCAATGAGCAGTGAGATCAGCGCGTTTAACTGAGTGATCTGAGGAAGAAGTGAGAAAGAGAAAAATTACATCATGCTTTCCTGCCTGTCTGCCTGACAGCAGCAGGGACTGCAGGACAGGGTCAGCAGGAGACAAACCTGCTTTTTGTTATAGTCCTTAATTGCATTTTCATAGCCCTCCTCCAGCCTTGCAAAGGCAATGCCGACTTCTGTGGTCCACCAGATCTGGGTGCAAGTCAGAGCAACCTGCAATCAATTAAGCAGACAAAACATCCATCAGTGGGTCAGGCGCCGGCCTCTCAGCCCAGCCCAGCCCCGTGGCAGCCCTACCTGTGCTGGGTAGTCAAACACCCACTGCTCCCGTGGCTTGTCCTCATAGCTGGCCACAGCCTCAGGGATCAGGTGCTGCAATGTGGAGCGCATGCTGTCCAGCACGCGGTTCAGCCACACCTCAACCTGTGTGAGTGGAACTGTGAGCATTTCTCAGCCCTGTTTGGTTCTGGCCACATGCAGGTTAGGCTGCTGGCATGGAACTGCCCTCCTGCTGCAGGATCACAGCAGCCCCATTCCTTGTTCTGCATGGGGACCAGAGCCACTGCGCTGTGCCCCGAGGAGGGGACACCAGGGCAGGAAGCACCCATTAATGCATGCCTGATGCACGCAGCTGCTCACCCTGTACACCGTGCTGGTGGCACCCAATGCACTGCTCAGCACTGCTTTTCCCACTTGATAAAAAGCTGCACGAAAGCCCCCAGTATATGGCCTCATCTGACAATATAAACTGCGGTTTATGGAGCACAAAGGGGAGGTGAGCAGACAGACCGTGCTGTAGAGGGGCTGCACAGCTCAGTGCTTTTGCATTCTCCATTGCTGCAGCTCTGTTCCAGATTTCATCTCAGCCTGGACCCCACAGCCCCCACCCATGTGCAGCAGCTCCCAGCCCCTGCTGACCTGCCCGGACAGATCGCACTCTGCATCCAGCGGCACAAACTCCTCCTCTTTGCTGAACATCCCCAGGGCCACCTTCAGTGGCTTTTTGTCTGGGCTCATCTTGAACTTCAGCTTAGCGAGACTGTCAAACAGCTTCGAGAGGTGACGGGACACCTGTGGGCAGCAGGGGAAGGAGTCCCATTGGGGTCAGAGGGCATTTTGCAGCTCGGGGTGCTGCATCCCTGTGCCCCAGTGGGTCAGAGATGCTGTTCAGTTTGGAGATTTTAAGACATCTGCAATATGTCAGGACGTGAGAGGGGTGGGATGTGCCTCCTGGCCTGTGCTCAGCCCATACCTCAGCTGGCTCGTTCCCATTAGACAGAATGTCAAGCAGATCTGCGGAGGAAACGAAGTAGAATCTGGGGAAGGCCAGTCGCTTTGTCTCCAGGTATTCGGCCAAAGCCTTCTCACAGACCGCCAGCCTGGCAGGAAGCAAGGAGGAAAAAAAAACAGCTAAAAAAGTGTACTCGTTCTTACCATTTGCAGAGTAATGACGTTAAATAAAATGACACTTCAGCTGCTGGGGAAAGCAAACTTCTCCTTTGGCCTTAGAACAGAATTTGGTCATTTCTCCACAATGCTTCATCGGGATGATCCAAACCCACCTCTTCTGCAGTGCCTCCAGTTTGCTGAAGAGACCGGGTTTGTTGGTAGCTTCGATGACATTGGGGGTTTTTACTGCGTCGGCCATTAGTTCCTGCAAGACAAGAAGGACTGGGCTGTACCTGAAGCAGCAGTGAGCTCTGGGGCCCAGGAAGGGTCGGGCTTCTCACTCTGAAGTCCTTATCGATGGAATCGAACTGCCTGGAGTCCTCTGGCAGCTGGCTGCGGATGTCTTCAGAGCCGATGAAGATGCTCTCCAGGTGACTCCACGTCCTCTGCACCTCAAACAAGATGCTGATCACGGAGTCGGCGGTCGACAGCTTCTGCTGCCAGCCCGACACTTCCTGGAGGAAGAAGGCGAGGTACTTGGAGGCCATCAGGTTCTGCAGCTGCACTTGGTTGTCCTCCAACGTCTCGATGAGCACTTCGTCTGACTTGAGGAGCATGATGCCGGTCCTGGAGTGGGGCTCGTGCTCAAACTGCATTGTGGCCCAGGTACTGTCCAGGGCGCTCAGCACCTTCAATGTGAGAAATGGGCACGAGTTGCAGGGGCCGCATGCAGCTGTGGGGGCTCTCCACAAAGCAGGTGCAAACCGAGCAGGGATTAATTACCGTACCTTCTCCATTCCCGACTCCTTCACAGCTTTGTCCACGATGCCACGAACCTCATCCTCGAACTTGTGCAGGTTCAGCTGCAGCAGATCCGCCAAGGTTGTGTCCTTGGACATGGTGAAGTTCACCTGTGACAGAACTGACATTGTTGGGCACGGCCCCCCCAGCGCAGCCTCCCCTCTGCTGGCTCGGAGCACACCTTGGTTGCCTGCATGAGCTCATGCCAGTGCCGATCCCTGATGGCCGGGTTCTGCAGCTCGTTCACAGCACGCAGGGACGTCATCATGTTCTTCACATTGTTGTCCAGCCCTGTGAATGCATCCCAGCTTCTCATCTTCTTATCCAGGCTTCGAATGTCTTTAGCAAATTTCTTGCAGTCGATATCCATCTGCTCGACGTTGATATCCTTCCATCTGGTGGTTTTCCAATCATCGATGCTCGTGTTGACCTGCAGTCGGGAGGACACTTTCAGAGGACGTGTGCACCCAGTCCAGTGCACAGAGCAGAATGGCAGTGCCCTCTGTGCTGCACTGCCTTGCAGACTACAGCACATACCAGCACAATCATGTCCCACAGCTGCTTCAGCAGTCGCACATCCCTGTGGCACGCTTTGAGCTGCTTATACTCCGGGACGGCCACTTCAAACAGCCCGGCTGACTTGGACAGTGCGGCCATGTCGCTCTCCATGGCAGCAATGCTCCTCTGTTGCTGGAGGAGAGAAGGAAAAGAGTTCAGCCAGTGGCCACATGCCCTGCCCTGGAGATGCATGTCCTGCCCTGGGGACAGTGCTGTGCAGTGGCTCTCCTGTCTGGAACTGCCCAGTGCAGCACGGCCAGGCATCGCCCTCCCTACCTTGTTGAGGGATCTGTAGGGCTCCAGGTCAGTGTAGGAGAAAGGGGCTTTTTCGCGGAACTTCTCCCTGAAGGCGTGCTGCTGGAGCTGCAGGACGCAGAGGGGTTGGTGTCTGGGGGGCACGGGGGTGATCTGGAACCACCAGTTTGTCCCCGCTCCCCCTGGCGCCGCACCTCGAACTGCTGGCATTTCCTGCGGATGATGTTGACCTCGTTCACTTGCAGAGGTGCCACGTTCTGCTTCACGTGGAAGGAGAGCTTCTTGGTGTTGTCCCACTGCTCGGGCAGCTCCTGCATCACACACTGCATTACAGCCCGCCCCATGAGCCCGTACCTCACCCCGCACCCTGAACCACTCACCTGGAGCTGCTGGTGCACCTCCTCGGGCATCTCCTCCCCAAACATGCTGAGCAGTGCAATGGTTTCCTTCAGGGGCCCAAACATGCCATCGGTGGCTGCCTGTCGGTCCTTCACCCTCAGCAGGTGCCCCATCACCTCCACCAGCCCGTCATAATCTCCCTCTTGCACCGGCTTGCTCAAGCCAGCAGTGGCTTCCTTGATGAAGGCTTCCAGCTCCTGCAGGCTGGGTGCAGATGGGGTCTCAGAGGGGCTCGGGGTGCTGTGCTCCCCAGCAGTGCCATCCCCTATTACCTGCTGGTGACATGGTCGGTGAGGTGCTGCCGCAGTGCCCGGCCCCGGCTGCGTGCAGCGCTCAGCAGCACCTGCTTGAAGGGGCGGCAGTCGCTCTGCAGCCACCCCCCGAACACCACAGTGCTGGCAAAGCCCGACACCTCCTGGCACAGCTCCTCACACGCATTGATCTGTGGGATGGAGTCAGCCACAGCCCGCAGCT
The DNA here is from genome assembly GCA_028571105.1 of Tragopan temminckii. Classification (NCBI taxonomy): domain Eukaryota; kingdom Metazoa; phylum Chordata; class Aves; order Galliformes; family Phasianidae; genus Tragopan; species Tragopan temminckii. The sequence goes on from JAOWBP010004377.1 coordinate 4,466,833, forward strand.
GGCAGTTCCCATGCACCATGTGTCCCCACGTCCTCCCCGTACCTCCTCTTGGAAGAGCTGCAGCGATGGAAGTCCCTCACGTGAGGGTCCCTCAGGCTGTTCAGGGCTGGTGGAGCTCTGGAAGGTGAGGAAGTGCTGCAGAAACTCCTCGGGGCCCTCAAGCCACAGCTCTGCATACTGCTCGAAGCTGGCGCAGTGCTCCATGCCCTCAGCCATGGCATCAGCCGCCAGCGACATCACCTCCTCCCGCATCCTGCTGAGCTCCACCTCCTCCTCCAGCTCCGACTGTGGGGATGGCACAGCTCCAGGCACCACCTGGGGCTGCAGGGGTGCACTCACCCCTGGGAACCCACCTTGTAGCTCAGCTTTCCCTCCAGCAGCCGGGGCAAGCACGCTGCGCAGCCATAGATGTCAGCCAGCAGATGCTCCAGCAGCTTCAGGAAGCTGTTCTCATCCGTCACATCCAACGAGGGCCGGAACCCCACCGTGCCATCACACAGCTCCATGCACACCTCGAACAGCGGGGCCACGTGTGCCTGGAAGAGAGTGGCACCTGAGTGTTCGCATGGACCCCACGGCGGGGACGGAACAGCCGCACCGCTGAACAGAACGCTCAGAAGGAGGAACAGTGCGTGGGGGTGAATGTGGGCACGGAGTGGCAGAGCAATCCTGAACCTACATTGGGAGCCATGTTGGTGAGCAGCAGCTTCAAGGATTTGTGAACAAGTGTGAAGAGCCCATCCAACACTACTTTGTCAATGTATTTTACGTAGTCCAGCCAGATCTGCGATGACATATCAGCCTTGAACAGCTCTGCGTTCTCCTGCAAGTCAAGGGAAACCAACCCAGTGTTTGTCAATCAGTGCACAGCATGTGCCCCGGCTCCCAGCACTTTGCAGATAGGTGCTCTCTGCTCAGCTGGAAGCACCCCAGACTGTGCACACCTGCACCATGGCCTCAATCCTGCTGCTTGCCTCCCGGATGGCTGCATAGCGCCGGGCCACATTGCTCGCCCGCCCATCAAGGTCCAGCAGTGCTGCCTCCTTGTTGTCCTTCCTCTCGAACATGGGAGTGGCTGAGCACTCCTGCATAGCACAGAGTGCCATAAGGTAAATCCCTGCAGCGTGCACACTGGGGACAGCAAGCAGCCAGAGCGCCTACCTCCATGAGCTGGCTGATATTTTCCACGTTTAGCTTTGATTTCTGCATTCTGGTGTTTAAGTCATACAAGATCTCTCTCATCTCCTGAATGTATTCCATCACACCTGGGAGGAAAATGCAGATGACACCGCTCAGGCAGATCTGGGTGGAGGCGAGTGGGGCAGGGGTGTGCAGGAAGGGGAATGGCATTTCGGGCACAGAGATTGGAGACGATCCCCCCAGGACCCACAGCTCCCATCAGCAGGGCCTGTCTCACTCATACCATCGTGGTGCCAGCACAGGGTCTGCTCTGCGGTGCTCAGACGGCCGTCGATGGCCTCCAGCTCCGCTGCCACCAGTGGGAGCTCCACGGGCAGCGCCGTCTGCTTCACCTGTGGGAGGGCCAGCCCTGTGGTCAGCAGGGTATGGAGGGACCGCAGGCTCTTGGACCTGTCCATGGGTACTCCCACCTCCCCAAGAGCTCCCCAGAACCCGACTGGCACTCAGCAGGGCAGCACTTGGGGCACGGACCAGCACCAACACCAACCACTTGCCTTGTTGTACCAGCCTGTCATGAGGTCCAGGTTGTCCACAAAGTTCTGTAAGGTCCCCTTCTGTGCAAAGAGTTTCTCAGCACCGACTGGGATGTCCTTCTGCTTCTGGAAGCCCAGGTACTTCACCTCCCGCAGGACAGCAGTGAGCTGCAAGAATACACCATGGGGGGGACAGTGCTTGTTAGGAAAATGCAAAATGTTTGGTGGTATGTAAGAGCAGTCTGCATCCAAGTGCATCACTGCTGGCATCACCTTCCTGTTGAAGTTCACGCTGATGAGGGAGGAGGTGGGGTCCCTGTGGATCAGGGGCTGCTCCAGGTGGAAGAGGCAGTCCTGGTCAGCCCCGCTCGCCCATACTGCGTACACCTGCTCACAGTAGCCCTGTAGAAGCTCCATCATTTCTTCGTATTTCCCAGACACCAGTGTGGCCTCAGGGCTGGTCATCGCACTGTCAGAGGCACAGCAGACACAGCTGCCATAGCTGGGACATATCCTGCCCCACATCCCCATAGTGCTGGGGCTGAGTGTCACGTACGGGTGGTTGATGGCAAAGAGTTCCTGGTGCGTCCCCTGCAGCCTCTGCTGCAGCTCCAGCGCCCACTGCAGCTGCCCGGCCACTGGAGGCATGTTGACATGCACAGGGACAGCAGCACCAGCACGTGTCCATGTGTCAAACAGCCGCTTCATATCGTCCAGCTCTGCACTGAATGTGGCCAGCAGCGCCGAGCACTGCGGGGACACAGCAGCACGGAGCAGCGGGCGCTCCAGCAGAGAGGAGAACATGTGCACCAGCTGAGGGGGGAGAACACGTGCACCAGCTGAGGGTGAGGAATGTGCTCATCCTGTACCCACGGCACCGCCAGCAGCACCCGTGGGTTTCCCCGTGGGCACCACGCACCTTTACGGCAGCCCTCAGGCTGTTGCAGTCACCAAAGCCCTGGCACAGGATGGTGGCCATCCGCCTGTCCAGGTCCTGAATCTTGCTCTGGAACTCCGTAAAATCCTGGTTCAGCTGCTGCCAATGACAAGGCGTGCTCAGAGCAGGCTCAGCACCAGTAGCTCCAGGAGGGTTCACTCAGCCCCAGAGCCCGTGGTCATCCCCAGCGCCAGCACAGAGGTGGCCGTGGTGATGATTTTACATGCAGCCTTCCAGCAAGAGGTGATGCAAACCAGCACCCACTCACCTCGTCCTCAGGATCCAAGGGATCATATTTACAATCAGCGAATTCCTTGGTGAGCTCGGAGACCTCCTCATAGATCTGCAGCACCTGGTGCCCCAGGATGTTCCCCCTCACCCCGCCCAGCTCCGCTTTCTCCAGCTTCAGGAACTCCATGGCCGTCTCATACAGCTCCTGCCGAGCAGAAGCAGTGCTGCATTTTGCATTCGTGTTCCCACCTCTGTACTCACAGTGTTGCATTCTCACCTCAATGGTCCTCAGCCGGTGCAGGAAGGCATCCAACCTCCTGAAGACGAGGGAGCGAGGGAACTCCCAGAGCTGTGGCTCCTTCTCCTGGGGAGGGATGGAGCGGTCAGCACAGTAGGGTGGGGGAAGGTGGACCCACACCATCCCCACACGTGCCGTGAACAAGGAGGGCAGCAGGTCAGAGCAGCAGTGGTCGTAGGACTGGAGGAGCTTCTCGATGGTGGAAATGCTCAACTTGATGTTCTCCAAGGTCTCGTCGAGCTCTCCTTGCAGCCCCTTCATCACTTCCTCGGGACTCAGGAAATTTCGGGTCTGGGATGGAAAAAAGCCACTGTGGGCAGCGGGAGCCCCTGGAGCAGCTGGTGGTTCCCTGCAGCCCAGCACACCAGGCATGAGGCTCTGCTCCCTGAGCCACCCCCCGTACCATCTCAATGAGGAGGTTGCAGATCTCCTGCAGGATGACGATGACGCGGGACGGTGTGTTGTAGTGCTCAGAGTGCACCCAGGTGAGGCAGACGGTGTACAGCACTCTGTCAATGTATGGCTGCAGCTGTGGGAGCAGAGCCCTGTCAGCATGGGGACACAGCAGGGCTATGCCAGGGATGGGCACCGCGTTGTTGTTCCTCTACCTGGAACTCACCTGGGAGTACTCTGCCTGCTCCATCTCTTCCAGTAGGATCTGCAGCGGCTGAAGGTAGAGGCTGATGTTGTTGGCTTCCTGCAAGCCTGGCACAGGTGAGAAATGGCATGGGCACCTGGGATGCCTCGTGCACGAGCAAATATTGGAGCTCACAAGTCATCCAGAGCCTCACCTGCACTGACATCCCTGAACATGGCCTGCAGTGCCGGCCAGTAGCAGCTGTCGGCCTTCTCCAGGATCTCAGCCAGGGCCGTCACCCGTGGTGAGAGCAGCTGTGGGGGATGCACAGTTGAGCTCGGGTGGGGAACACAGCCTGGCCACCCCCGGCACGGCCGTACCTGTTCGTTGATGTACTGCAGGTGGAGGCTCCTGGTGCGCCAGAACTCAAACTCTGCCCTGGGCAGAGGGTGCAACCCTTCCAGCAGCGGCTGTGCCGAGTCCTTGCTCAGGATTTCCCTGATCTGATGAGACCAGTCGATGACAATTGTCTCGATGGAGTGCAGCATGGAATTGTCCACCGGCTTCTCCAGGCTGGAGGACAACTGGGTTACAGCCCCAACCAGCCCAGGAGCCCCACAGTCACCCCCAGCCCTGCCCGCTGTGGGGCAGCCGCTCCCAGGGCCCTGGTGTACAACCCTGCTGCCAGATGCCTGCCGTCCATCTGAACAGAGTGCAGGTCAGTGCGGGCAGCACAGGGCCAGGAAAGAGCCATCCCTCTCCCACCGCTGCATGCAGCAGCTCCCAGTCCTCCGCAGCACCCACCACTCCAGCACCGTGCGGGTCCCATCGTGGTCATCCAGGTGCTCAGGCAGTGGCAGCAGTGGTTTCCCCTGGATCTTGCCGCCCATCACAAACATGTCGTTCCTCAGCCTGTGGGCACGGCGTGCGATGTCCTCTGCCACCACACCAGGACAGCTTGCCAGGTGCTCCTCACTCAGCAGCAGGGAGCACACGACCTGCGGGACACAGCCTCCCTGAGCCTTCTGCTCAGCGTGGGCACGGCCTCAGGTGGGCTCTGAGGGATTCCTCTAATTCCAGCCCTGGGAGCAGCTCCTGCCCCACGCTGGGCTTTGGGTTCATGTGGCTTGTGGCAGTGAGTGCACGGAGAAGGGAGTCAGTGGGGCGTTGTTTGGGAAGAGGGATCCCACATAGAAATATGAAATCCCCTCTGACAATTCCCAGGTATGGGGAATTACAGTTTTTAAACAACACAGGGACCCAGGAGAGCCCCCTGCTTGTGTCTGGCACCAGCTCTGTGTCCTGGTGGGGAACCCCGAAGTGAGCACAGGGATTTTCATAGAATCAGAATGGCCTGGGTTGAAAAGGACCTCACCAACCAGCAGACCAGGCTGCCCAGAGCCACATCCAGCCTGGCCTCGAATGCCTCCAGCAGCGGGGCATCCACAGCCTCCTCGGGCAACCCGTTCCAGTGCATCACCACCCTCTGTGTGATCCCATTAATGTCCTCCAGCTGCTTTCACATCCACCTCCAACTCCAGCAGCAGGGAGCCCGGGGCCACCCACCTCCTCCACCACGGTGATCAGCTGCTCCACCGGCGAGGGACTGATGTCCCCCACCAGCAGCGCAGCCCTGCAGTTCTCCTGTGTGATGTTCTCCTTCTTCCTCTTCACGAAGTAGGTGCCCTTGGCCTTGAGGGCAGGGGGGAAGCAGGCGGACGCCTGGAGCTGCCCGGCGGGGCTCAGCGCCAGCACCAGCTCCGGCACGTCCGGCTGCCTGAAGAACTCGTCCAGCACGGCTCTGGCCTCCTCGCTGCCCTCGAACTTGTTCCACCTGTCCGGCCGGAGCTGCAGTAGCTGCATGGTGAAGCTCTCCAGGAAGCTCCATCGCTCGTCCGGCGCTGACATCCCGGCGGCACCGGGCTCGGCCGCGGAGCCCCAGCGCCTGCGGGGCGCACAGCCCTGCTCAGCGGTGCTGCCCGGACCCCCGCCCTTCCCACCTGCCCTCAGCCTTCTCTCGCCGCATCCCCGCGGAGAGCTGCCGGCTCCGCCCCTTCCCAACCCAACACCCCCCAGGCTCCCAGCCTGCCCTATCCCTCCCCGTGCCGTCACCCACCCCGTCCCATCCCTCCTGCCCCGTCCCTGTCG
>JAOWBP010004377.1:4565479-4576991 GCA_028571105.1 Tragopan temminckii
AACAGAGGAGTGCTGGTGGCCTTTGCTCCAGATTCGCTGCTTTGATCCCTTCTGCCAATCTTTCTGCCCTTCCACCTGGATAGCATTCATGGATGCTGCATTCTGGCTGGGCTGTGGTTCTGCAGAAGATAAGTTTTGAAATAGCTGGGCTTAGCATGGGAAAGTGGCAGACAGCAAACCTGCTGCTTCTTCCTCTCTCCTGACACAGTGCTCATTTCTGTCCCTGTGCCCCAAGGGGAGGGAGAGGGGTTTTAGGAGAGCTTTCTTAAGTGTGCCACTGCAGTTGTGTAAGGAAGACAGGAGTTACCTGTGCTGTAAACAAGGGATTAGGCTGAATGAAGCCAGCATAGGTTTTCACTTGTTGTATCTTTAAACTGTCATTAAAAGGAGGAGAGAAGAGGTTTCTGTAGAATGAGTTGGGACCCATGCCAAAGCTGAACCAGAGCTGATTCTGGAGGAGTTGAAGGGATATATTAATATCTTTGTAGAAGTGCCATCACTGAGGGACCGAGCAATGGTGCACTGTTTAACTGACTGGGGAAGAGTTGTAATGTGAACTAACAGCTCAACACAGTGCTGGAGAAGTTCAGGTGCTTTTAGCACAGACTGATGGTGGCTGTTTGTTATTACTCAGAGAACAATTCAGTCATGCCTGTGGTTGGATTTGCTTGCAGGGCAATGAGCTCTTGTTTCCTGGGGTATCTAATGAGCAACAGGCCAGATTGCTAGTAGACTTTAGCGCTGGGAGCATGCTTGTCCCTACAGACAGATTTATCTTTCAAGCCCATGACATTTCCGTGGAGGTGTGCTGTTATGCTGCTGTTATGTGCTGTTATGCAGGCTGGAGAGTTTCTAGTCTGCCTTACATGGCAGATGTGTTCCTCTGCAGCTATAATTCTAATGTAGCTGCTGTGCAGGGAGGTTTGGAGCACAGCTCTGAGGCTTTCCTCTTTCTGCAGATGACATCACCTTAACAATAGATGGCAAGGACACCTACGAGGAAGTGAAGACAGCCGGGCGATACAGGTACTGCTGTGTAGCTTCCTACCCTGTGCTGGGCAGAGTTTCTGGGAGTTCCCATCATGGAGGGAGCTCAGATGAAGACTGCTGTCTTCAGGTCGCACTTCAGCTTTGCTGTGAGGTGTGTCAGAGCTTTAGCTGCTTCAGCCATTTTGGCTTCCAGAAGGTGTTGCAGTCCAGCAGCTGTTCTTGGTCAGCTCTGGGGGTTAGCTCTGCTGGGAAGTCTGTGCCAGGTAGGTTTTCCTCATGTCACCGATTGCTGCGGAGGCCCAGCAGGCGAGTGGTGTACTTTATATCAAGAGCAGGTAGTGGGAAGATGTCCCTCAGGACGATTGCTGGTTTGGATAGATCAGATTTCACAGGTGTAACAGTGGTGAGAAAAAGAGGCACGTGCTTCTGTGGCATCTGCTTTATCCTTTGCTTATCTCCCTGCAGGGAATGCAAACGCACTCAAGGTGTGTCCACTACCGACCTCGTTGGCCGCATGCTGCTCATGACTAAGGCTCACCACAGCAACATAGTGAGTCACAGGGCTTTGGGTGGGAGTTTGGAGTCCAGGGCATATGTCGGCTCTTGCCTTCCACTGCTCCAAAATGGCAGTGGAGCTCCTGGGCCTGGCTCCCATATCCATGGAGAACTGGCAAGCTGGCTGTGGGCAAAACACTCTTTGTATTTACCTAAGCCTGCCTGAAATCACAGTGTGCAGCCCATGGTGCTTTGGTAACATGTATGGAAATAAAACTTTGATTCTCCCTTGATTGGCGTGAGCTTCAGGAATGAAAATGCTGGCTAGCCTATGGCTTCTGTGATTGTGGAGTTACAGAGTGCAGCCGCGTTGATCTAACAGCTCAGTGCTGCCAGAATTGGAAGTTCTTCCTTCTCGCTGAGCTGCACACTTCTGCCTTTTGCTGTCTCTGAATCTTATCAGACCTTTCTTGAGTCTCCTCAGCTCACTACCTGGTAGATCGCTAATGTAACCAAAGCAAAAACAAGCAAGCATTGTTCTGCAGGTTAATGAATTGAATAGATTCAGTAAATGAGCAATGCACTGAATGGATTCACTGAGAAACAGCAGGGAGGAGACAACGTGGAAACGAGAATTTAGAGGTAGAGGGAGGTCTTTCTTTTAGTGTGCTGAGCTGTTAGATTGGCTTAGCCGTAATAATGCAACTTCAGACCACGATGTGACACAGCACTATCTGTCTGCAGAGATCAGAGCCCATCCTGGGCAGAGTGTCTTCGGAAAAAGAAAGGACACAGTCCTGCTAGGGGCTTGCATAGTCAAGAGAAGACACAGGTGTGCAATGTTATCCAGCTGTGCAGGTTAAGCAAGAACCGCTGTGGCTGTGTGATGCCAGGCTGAGGTCAGATAAGGAAGTTTCATCTGACTCACGCTGGGACACGACCCTGGTTTAGATATTAACTCCTTTGTTAGTATTTAGTGGCAGAGATCAACGATACGCAATCTAAGCGTGGACTTCCTGGCACTTCTGCCACACACAAGCATATTTTGGTTGGATGAGCTATGTGAGTGCTTCAACATTTTGATTCTTTATCTCCCTTCAGGATGAGGACCTAGACTATCGGAAGCACACTGACAACTTTGGGAAGGTAATGTGAGTTCTGGTCTGAGACATCTGGTTGTTGGCCTGTTTGAGAAGGATTCCAAATGTGCTTTTTGGCCTGTACTGCAGGCTTGGTTTTTCCTCTACATTTATTAGTAACCTCAGTAAATCTCTGCCACCCCCATAAAGTAGCTGCTGTAGCCAGTGAGATAGGCAGGTGTGGCTGCACAGGGCCTGCAATACTGCTATTGTGAATGATGTTTAGTGGCACCACAGAGCTCCACCTGTTGAGACTTTGCTGTTTGGCTGGCTTGCTTGTAAAGTCTTTATTGCCACTTCCTTTGTGATGCAGGTGCCCAGAGTTCCAGCAGAGGGACAGGTTCTGTGGCTTCTCCTTTTAGTACTTATGTTTTTACAGGTGTTGCCTTAGGTCTGGGAAGGATTGATGTAGTAGCACATAGTTAGCATTCCATGCAGCATGGTCTTAAGTAGCAGAGTGTTCCTGCTGGGGCTCTGTGCTGTCATGTTCAGCTCCTACCCTGGGCTACTTCTAAAGAGCTGTTTGTCTTTTTTTGCCTTTTTTTTTTTTCCTTCTTGAGTGTTATGTTGTTCCTCATTAACAGCCACCTGTGCCTAAAGCCTGAGCAGGTTTTCTGCTTGTTGGGGTTTTGCTGACCACGCTGAATTGTCCTCCATCATGTTACCTGTTTTAAGCAGGCTTTTGGGGGCCTGTTGCTGTACTTCAGTTGTTTCCTGGTTCTTGGATTTAGAGAAACATGTCTGGACTCTAAGCACTCTGCATGACCCCTGCCAGAAGTATACCACCTTCTGCATACTGTTGTTTATGTGGCTTGCCCTGGTCTTGGCTGAACTGTGTTTGTTCTTTCAAGGCTTTTAGAGCTGTTCACGTTAGGGGAGCAAAGCAAAGCTCAGGCCGGGGCCAGCGACCAGAATTGCTTCATGGTGGGGCTCAGCCTCCACCTTTTGGTTTCATTGTGTCTGGGCTCTGGCTGCTGGAGCGGAGGTGGTTCCCCTCCTACTTAGCGTACTGCCCTGCCAGGTAAATGGGTTGACTGCCCTACAGCTTGAAAAGAGCTTTTGCATAAAAGGATTTTGGTAGTTTGTGTGTTGTGCACCTGTTCTGTTAGTAACCCTGCCTCTCCTGGAAGTCCTGGTCTGCCCTGTTGCCTTCTTCCTTCCTAAACTTTCCTCTCAGCACCTCCTTAGCTGGCTGTTGAGGGGATGATTTATGCTGTGTTTGCCAGGGAGAAAGGGGCTTTGGTGAGATCACACAAACATCTGGTGCTGGGAACGTGGACAGTGCAAGCTAAGAGCTGTGATGTTTGCTCGCAAATTAAGACACAATCATGCCTGCTGCAGTGTTCTGGTGCTGTGTTTTTTTTTTTTCCAAATCCCCTCCTGGAGTCTGAAAAGGAAGCATGTATGATGTGTGTTTTCTTAGGGACCAAAAGGTCATAGTCCTTGGACCGGTGTCTCGCAGTTCCTGCAGACATCTCAGAAGATCATCCAGTTTGCGTCAGGGAAGGAACCGCAGCCAGGAGACACTATCATCTACGTGGCTGGAGCCTTTGACCTGTTCCGTATCCTTGACTCTGTTTTGTCAGAAAAGTGATGTTGATCTGTTTGATGTTCTTGTATTTAAGGCACCAGAACAGGATATCTTGAGGTCTGGCTGTCTTAGACCAAATGACAGCTGTTAGGAAGCACAAGGCGTGTAGAGCAGACGCTTCAACCTTGGGACAGTGTTGGAGGCATTTTGCTGAAATGCCCCAAATGGGTAGAAATTCTGGATGGAGGCAAAGTTGTGTCCATGTAAGGTAGAGCTGGAAAGATGGCTGGCTTTTGCCCAGAACCTGAGAGCCAGAGGGGTAAGCAGGCAAATGCTAGTAGTTCAAAGGCAAAAAGCTATGGGAAAATAAACCCCTTGGGATTAATATATTCTGCTGTGGTTTCTTAATGCATCTGTTTCTGGCTTCCTTTCCCCATTTTCTATGTGAGCTTGAATTCCTTAAATAGTTCTCCAGATATTGGGCATGTAGATTTCCTGGAGAAGGTTCACCGGCTCGCAGAGAGACCCTACATCATTGCTGGGCTGCACTTTGACCAGGTTTGTAATGTTCAAAGGCAGAACAGCTTGGCTGCTGTTCCTTCTGAAACAAGCAGGCTGTGCTCCGGGAGACAGGGAAGGGTTGTATTGGCTGGTACAGAATGTTTGTATTAGGAGAGAGTGAAAAGGAAGAGGATCACGTTGTGTTGCCTCTAATTTTGACTGATGCTTTGCCTTAGGAAGTAAATCGTTATAAAGGGAAGAACTATCCCATCATGAACATCCACGAGAGAACACTCAGTGTCTTGGCCTGTAGGGTAAGTGCCTGTAGCTCTGTCCCTTTGTGCTGTTCCAGAAGTTGCTGAGATGACATTCTTCACTCATAGCTAACAGTCCTGCATGAATTCTTTAGAATGTGCTGACAAAGCAAAGTCAGGACTGATTGCTTCTGGCTACCAGAGCTGTGCTCCCAAGGGGAGTCACTTGGCTGAGCTGTCATCCCAACTAACCTGAGTCAGTGAATCCATCCACATCTTCCACCAGCAGTGAAAAGGCAGAGTGCTGCTCTGCTCTATGCAGAGACATCTGCATTATTGCAGCAAACCATCTCCTTTCTGCAGCAGGGAAGAAACTTCCTCGGAAAGAAACATAGGGGAGCCCCAGAAATGTGTGCTCTGAGTAGTTAATATGGGGATTTGCTGTATAAAGCCTGCCAGAAAGCATTGTCCTTAGTGGAACAAAAAGATGCTGTGTGACAAGTAGTGGCTGCTGAACTCACTTTCTGTTTGGGCTCATAACTCTGTAACCAGATAACCTGCTCGAGTGCATTGTTTTGTTTAAAAACAAATAAACAAACAAAAACCCCCTAATAATAATCCAAACTCTCGATCTGTTTTGTAGTATGTCTCGGAAGTGGTGATAGGAGCCCCCTATGCTGTCACTGCTGATCTGCTGGATCACTTCAAGGTGAGTCTTTGTGTATGGATGTACACAAAGATGTTGGGTTTCGATGTGCATAGAGAGCTAAAATGGCACTGGAGAGCAGCAGAGCAGTGAGGGGTCCTGCTCAGTGTGTTTAGGGGAACTCTGGCTGGAGACTGAGCCTTCAGGTTCTGGGTGTTGGTATTCCTCACGTCCTGGCTCTGCTTAGTGAGTGCAGTGGCAGAGTTACTGTCACCTTCTGGAGGGATGTGATGGTGTCATGACTTTGTACCTCTCTCTAGGTAACTCTTGTGTGTCATGGGATGACCGAGGTGGTTCCAGACAAGGATGGTTCCGATCCGTATGAGGTAAGGTGCCAGCTACCGCAGCCTGTACTCCTTTGTCATGATCTGTGACAGGTATGGTTTTGTTCATGCTCCTGGGCTGAGATGTGAATGGCAGTGGTTGCTACCAGCACATCCTGGGCAGCTGGCTCTGTTTCTGTCCACCCCTCAGGGAGCTACTTGTATCATCCACAACAGCCCCATTCTTTTAGTCACTGTTTTGCCTGTTTTCGATACCTTCATGGCAGAATGAGAAATCTGGTGATCTTTGCTCCATGCCAGTCCCTCGCTCAGCTCCCGAGTGCATTATGTTTTGCTTCTGGCAATAATTCAGTCTGTATCCGAGGAGATTGTCTTGTGCTGTGCCTGGCTGAGCACCCACAGGGCCTTCTGGACCCTCTGCTCAGCTGTCATTTATGGAGCTGTAAATTGGAGGTCCTGCATGTTTCTTGCAGATAAATCTGCTGTGTTTGTTCACAGGAACCGAAGAGACGTGGCATTTTCCAGCTCGTGGACAGTGGCAGCAATCTCACCACAGATTTAATTGTGCAAAGAATTATCAAAAACAGGTTGGCTTTCTTCATCTCTTAGTTCTGTTCAGTCCTGCTTGTCTGAGGACTGATTGATGGGATTGAGCAGGAAGAAGAAGGGAGTATTTAAGGCACAGAAGAGGGAATCAGTGAACGTGGTCCTTCCTCTTCCATAGCTTTGTTTGGAACTTTTGGCAGGCTGCTTCAGTGTGAATTTACCAGACCATACAGGAAAAGGAATAGCTGAACTGTTCTGCATAAGAATGTGCTTCACAGCATGTTTTATTGCTTTTCCTCTTCTATCAGTGAAGATATTTCCGTGCTATCTTCTTGTGGATTCAGCATACTGCTTCTTTGCAAGCTTTGCTCTTTTAAGCTTGAGCCCTTCACCTCCAGTGACCCCTGTTCAGATCAGTTGTCAGTTTGAATTTGGTGTTGCAGCATTAAGTGGTCTGCTCAGGACAGACCAAGTGTGGAATAGCAGCATCTTCTGCGGAGAGTGATCTAAGTGTGGTGTGAGCAGTGTGGGAGTCTAGGATTTGAGTGACTGTGGCACCCCTGGGAATCTCTCAGTGCTGGCTCCCAAATTGGAGGGTGGTGGGTCGTGATGGGGCTTCTGAAATACTCACAGAACAAAACTGCAGAGGAGAGGGCAATACTCTCCTGTTCCAGGTGGTTTTAGTCTCCTAAAGATAAAGTCTGGATAAGACTGATGGTATTTTATGATTGATGCAGGCTGGAGTTTGAAGCCAGGAACCAGAAGAAGGAAGCCAAAGAGCTGGCAGTATTGGAGGCCATGAAGAGACTGGAGAAGCATTAGACCAGCAGAGAGCTGATGCGTTGCTCACAGAACGCCGCAGCGTCACCTTCTGGAGGAGCAGGGAGCTCTTCTAGGAAGGACTGAACAAGGACAGCGCTGCCGGCGTGCTCAGGATGTGCTGTCCTACCCTCTCCTGCACTAATTATGCAGACATGATGAGTTGGGATCTTGTTGCCTAGTTCTTCCTCTGTTAATCAGCCACTGTTCCCTTTCCCAGGAGAAGATTTGACAAAAGGAAAAAAAAAAAATAATGTTTTTAATTATAACTAACATTTTAACATGTTGATGTGCTTTTACTTTCTGCCATTTCTGGCTTTTAGAAGATTGGAAATGGAGCAGCTGCTCAGGCCCCTCCTGCCCCCATCCACGTTCTGCCGTCCTGATCAGAGTCTGCATTTCGGAGCAGCCCTTCAGGCAGTGGTGCGGACTGGAGGGGTCCTGGGGGAACGGACAGAGCCCAGCAGTTCTGTGAGCTTTGGGCTGGGGATGCCAGGCCCATCGCTGTGTCTGCTGCTGGTGGTGCTTCTTGGCTGCTGCCTCTCCACAAACTCCAGACCCAAACTGCTGCTGGTTTAACTGGATAAAGTCTTTCTCCAGCTGTGCCCGGTGCCGGTGAATCATTTACTTCACCAGTGACAGGCAGCAGCTTGGCATCTGCTGGGGGGGGGGGATGGAGGCACAGAGCCCCTCAGGCCTGATGTTCTCCCTGGCGAGTTGAGGAATTTCTCTTGCACAAGGCTGGAGCATACAGGGGGCTCTTACCAACAGCCTTTCCTGCCATGAGACATGCAGGACTCAGTGCCCCCCCTGGGCCGTGCCTGGGGCTGTGCTTGCTGCTGCTGCCGGAGTGCACCTTGTGCCTGACAGATGTTACTGGGAGGAGTGACCCTGTGGGCTGGAATTTCACTGCTATTTTATGAGGGTTAAAGTGCAGCATGTTGACCTCCTGCGGGGCTCTGCAGGGCCTGAAGAGGTCTGAGAAGAGCCGGGCGCTGGGCTGAGCCCTTCTCTGCCTCGTACATTCCAGGGTGCTGCGCTCGGCCTCTCCCTGCACTGTGCTGTACGATCCCTCCATGCCCATTCTTTTGTCCTCTGTTGTAAACTTCTGTTGCTGATCATTAATAAAACATTGAAGAGTTGTCTGTTGGTCTCTTTGATCCTCAAGTCTGGGTGCCAGACTTGGGTGGTTGCATAAGCCATGACAGACATGTAGTTGAGGTTCTCCTGGTGCCTCGGTGCACTGTGGTGTGTAGGCAGCCCTGCAGGGTCCATCCTGCCCACAGTTTGTGCAGATGGGCTGCAGAGCCTCAAGGCCTCACATCAGTGCCATCTGCATAATGAGTGCGTCATCTGTCACAAGGTGCTGCCAAGATCAAACCATCCACCTGTGTGGGAGCACTCAGCCTCCCCATGGGGTGGGAATGGGGGAACTGTGGGGCTCCTGTCCTCTCCCAGATCTCCTTGGGCACATCTGATGGGAGCAGTGGGTTCACCCTAGTCCCCAGTGTTGGGTCTGACCCACTGCTCTGCTGTCCCATGCTGCTCTCAGGGTTGAGGCTTCTGTCTCGCTGACCCCCAGCTCCCCATAGCCGAGCAGCACTGTGCAGCCATCATCACAACCACCTCCGCCTCAGTGACAAACTGACCCCGGGCTGAGAGCATCTGCATGCAATTAGCCGCCCCCAGCACCAACACAGGTACTGCTGTTATTAAAAAATGACAGAACCATTCCATTTCTGATCCTGGTGCTCGGGTGTGTGCCTGCAGGTGTCACTTAACTGCCAGAGAAGCTTCAGCTTTGCTTGCTCAGATGGGTGTGTGGTGGAGCGGCGTTCTGTACAGCTGTTCACTGCTATTTCTAAGCAGAAAACTTCAGCACATGACATCTCCTACCTCAAGTGCCTGCGGGCCCTTTTAATTCTCTTTCCAAGGCTGCACTTGCTCACACCCTGAGTCCCAGAGGGCAAAAATGAGCGTGGAGTCAAAATGAGGAAATAAATTAAACGAATTTAAAGTCTGTGACTGACTGAATATTTTTGTGAGTTTTTTTTTGTTGTTGTTGTTTGTTTGTTGTTTTATTTGTTCTTTTTCCTTCCTTTCCCAAGCACAGCTCAGGGCTTTAGCTCTGGCACCAACCTCAAGGCAGCTGCCCCTGTGAAGCACAGTGCTGTGAGCGGTGGCAGCGGCGCTGGGTATGTGGGGCTGTGCTGAGCCCTGGGTGGGGGCATGGTGGGGTGGGGGCACCTTCACAGCTTGTGGCTGGATCAGTCTGCAGACAATTCAGTCCCATCTCTTTCTCAAGGGCCCCAGGGCCTGGACCTGCATGCTTGGGTGCTGGGTGTTGCCCTGGCTGGGGGTGGTGACCATTGGGGTATTGCTGCACCCAAGTCCTGCTGCCAGAGCCCGACCTGAGCACCCTGGGGCAGTGGCTTGCCTGCTGCAAGCAAAGATGGGGGCAGCAGGTCCCCTCCTGAGGCAGTAACTTGCTCGTTACAGAGTGATTTTTCTGCTGAGGATGGGAACAGCCATGGGCACCCAAAAGCACCATCCCTGCCCTTCTAGGACAGTTGGACTGCAGGGCTGAGGCTGTGCCAGTGCTGTCATGAGTTCCTGCAGATGTGTGAACCTGGAGGCTGAGTCTCAGCAGTGGCAGTGCTGGGTTTGCTTGGGGTCAGTATGTGGCTCCCCCTGTCCTCAGTCCATGGCATCCCCCACCCCAGGCTAAAGTCCCTCCTCAATTTGGCTTGACCTGATCTGTACGTTCCCCCGCATCTTCAGATACATCTCCTGTATTGCTCAGAAAACTGCAGACATGGCAGGGAGGGGTAGGGGCTTATCAGCCGTGTGAAAGAGTCTTTCCTTCTGCAGCAGCTCTGCTCACAGGCACGGTGCTCAGAGCTGGGTTGCTCCAAACACTGGCAGATCCCCCCTTCCCACTGTGAATCATTGCGCTTCTCTGTCCAACCAAGGTGGGCACTGTTCCAGCTCTGACACTCGGTTTCAATGGGTTCCCTCTCCCTGCACTGTTTTTTTGACCTTGAGCTCAGCAATGGGGCTCCAGGCTGTGCTCTGTACCCCCAGTGCCTGCGGCACTACTGAAGCTCTTACCCGTTGCAGAGGGCACACAGCCCTGGGCGGGCACTGCTACTCAGGGCATGCATCTGGCAGGGCCCCCCCGTGTGCCCCAGATCCTGGTGGGCTCCCCCCAATCCTGAGGGCTTCTAGGAGCACCTCCGTTCCCTCAAGGACACACGAGATCTCTCCATTGCATGTGCATTTATTGTTACTGTAGAGCCACGGCGCTGCCTCAGGCACCTGCACACTCTGTGGAGACCAAGGACACAGTCACAGCCGCTCTGCACTGCAGAGCACCGGGGACCCCTGACAGCAGCCGGCAGCTCCGTAGCTTGGGGTCCACACCTGTCACACACGGCACCTGCAGGGAAAGCATCACAGAAACCCGTGTTCCCGGGTGGGAACGTTGGAGTGGGGCTGCCCACAGAGCCCCGCAGGTGGACAGTCCCGGTCCCAACACGTTCCACGACCGGAGCATCCCGGTACTCACCACGTTGCGGAGCGGAGCAGCGAGTCCGAGACGGAGCGCTGCGGGGCGGTGCTCTGCGGCACCTTCGCTGTCGGAGCGGCGGCTGTAGGGCAAGCGGCGGAGGCCGGAAAGCAGTCCCGAGGCTCTGCCCACCGGATAGGAGAGGGGCGCGGCCGCCTGCCGGTACCAGGGCGCGGCGGGGCGGCAGAGCAGCGCCACGGCTACGGCCAGAGCCAGGCAGCGGGCGGCGCGCATCGTGCCACAGGGAGCGCAGCGCTCCGGAACGCCGCCGCCGCCGCTTCTTTATGGCCGCGTCCGCCCCCGCCGCACAGCCCGAGGGAAACCGCCGCTCCCCGCCCACGGAGCAGGGAGAGGAGCGGCGGACGGGGGCGGAGGGGATCACTCCTTGAACTTCCACTCCTGGCGGCACATGGGGCAGTGCTGCTGCACCTGCTGCGAGTGCAGCCACTTCAGGATGCAGTGCATGTGGAAGCAGTGCGAGCACTGTCCCCACACCAGCGGGCAGTCGTCCCCGGGCACTTTGCCTGCGGCGCGGACACAGCGTCAGGACGGGCCCCGCCGCACCGTGCCGGGCACCGTGCCGAGCCCCGCGGCCCCGCCGCACTCACAGTCGGGGCAGCAGCCGTTGAAGGCCATGCGGCAGATACCGCAGTTTTCGTCGTTCGCCACCCACAGCCAC
>JAOWBP010004377.1:4611776-4622356 GCA_028571105.1 Tragopan temminckii
TGGATGAAATTGATGCATCACTGCGTTACACAAGGGGCATGCACAAGCAGAAGCAGCGAAGCGGTGCACACAGCTGCATGGGCTCAGCTGCAGGAGTCCAATCCTCACCAGAAACCTCTTCTGACTGGCACAGCCACTATTAGGGTATGTTTGAGTAAACCAGTTGTATCTTGATTTTAAAATGATTAGAAAGTTAACTCTGGGGATCTGGTTAAACCCAGTATTGGTTCTGCAGCTGCTGCTCATCCCAGCCACAGAGAAGAAACTGGGCCAAGATTTATTAGTGCCTCTGTCAGATTAAGTCATGCCTAACTTTTTGTGAGCAGCAGTTGGGTCAAGACAGACCAGATATTAACCTCCTAATCCTCACTCCTGTACTTAACCCAATAAACTGCCCCAGTAGTACTGGTAGTGCTGTTCATGTCCCCCAGACACTTCCTTCTCTTTGCCCATACCACATACTCACAAGTGACAAAACTGATGAAATCAAAACAGCTAAGGCACTTGATGTTGCCTGTGCTCTTCAAAAACAGTAGCTCACCTGAAGCCCAGTACAGCTCCCTGCTATCCAAAACACTGTTTACTCTTAATCCAGTGATTCAAACACCAGCATGAGTACATCACTGCCTATGCTGGGAACCAACCTATGGCTCTTCGTGGGCCTCCAATACATCCTGCACAAACTCAGTACAGCAGCTCTAGCTGCAGCATACTTCTAACTTCTGTGAAAGCAATGAGCATGACTGAGGATCTGAACCAAGCAACAGACAGCAAGCTCAGCCCACACAATCCTCTGAAGTAGTAAGCTTTAAACATTATTTTAATTTTGCTTTGCTTTACTGTAATACACCTTTTATAGACATCAAGCACCAGAAGAGCTTGCCTTTCAAAGAAAGAAATTAGAGCAGCATGTCTGCACACAGTGCTCTTGCATTCTTCACTGCCGGTGGCCGCACACATCCCCTGTTTATGTTTGGGTGTCATATAAGGAATCAATCAACATTTTTGCTCAAGCATTCTGCTCCCTCCGCTCTAAGTCTCCTTTTTCCTCTTCCACCTTTCATGCTTCTCCCTCCCTTCAAGTTTCTTCAAAGCATCTAAGAGCATTTGGAAGTAATTAGACCTGAAGGGAAATGTTGGCCAGGCTGGGAGACAATGACAAGTGCCAGGAACCCTGGGTGCCCTTTCTAGCTACTTTGAAGTTCATTCAGATGGTACAAAGCTCTGTTTTGCTTTGTTGGAAAAAAAAAAAAAAAAAATGGGAGGAAGGGAATGAGGCATGACAGGCCCATTGAAAAGAGAGCAGGTTCCTGTGAACTGACAGAGAAACAGAGCACTGGGGGAAGGAACACATTATCAAAGAGACCGACAAAAAGGCCTCCTCTGGCCACTGTGCTTTATTACATCTCAAAATTGTGCAGATGCACACATAGTTTAGAGAACAATTGTCTGTACAGGGAAAATGGAAAATATGCTATTACCGTAACACGGAACCCCAGCTTGCCCAATATGAATCACCGATCCATGGAGAAGACTTAAAAAAATAAAAATAAAGCACCATGGCTACTGTGGCACTATAATCTCCAGTGTAAGCACAGTTCTAAACAGTAACACTCATCCCACTGCAGCATCTGCAGGAGGCAAATTCGGGACTAGCACTTTCCTCTGCACACCAACTGCATGCAGAGAACAGCTTACTCTGCTGTGGGAAGTCTCAGACCACAGAAGACGTTCGTAGATTGATGGTCACATGAAGACTATTTACTCTTAATTCAGTGATTCAAACACCAGCACAAGCACATCACTGACTATGCAGTGAATTTTTTTTCCCTGCATTACACCCATAGTTACTGACATAAATTATGTGCAGAGAAAATTCCATTAACAGATACCTGTGTTCTGGGGGCAAATGAACACAATGTAAGTGCAGTAGACCAAGAGTTTCATAGGAAAAGGCAATTTGAACTGTTCTAAGTGATGTGCTTCCCTTAAACCCACTTTCTAGCCATCTATGCCCAGAATTACCAGCAAAAAGCAGAGAGGTCTTGTTCTAGTCAGCACTAAACTATAGGTAAAATTGAATTGTACCTTGCTGCTAGAGTTCAAGCAGCCAGACACGTTATCTTTGAGAATAGAAAGGCAAAGGGTAGGAGGATTTGAATTTAAAAATATGGATGAAATCACAGTCCTTCGCAGACATTATCTAGGAATTATTTTCCCTTCCATTCTTCATTCATATTATTTGCATGCAGGAAATGTTAAATTTAACCTCTAATCTTGCTTCTGTAGTCACAAAGCCCATAAACAGGCCTTGCACACCTCCAAAAGGTGAAGCTGGCAGCTGAAAGTAATAGCAATTTTCTGTATATAATTAATGTTCATACATATTAGATCTCTCCAGGGCCACCTACAATTCCTTACAAATTCTGAAGTAGTTCATCAGGAAAGAGGCACAACTAATGCTCACTGCAGCTCAGGATGCTTCATCTCTTCCCACCTATAACACAAACAAAAGGCCATTAAAACAACACACAGTTCACACAGCATCATTTCTCAATAGCACGATCTTGTTCTACGTGCTGCTGTGTTCAAGCAATGGTTGGGTTGCATGGAAGAACAGTTCTGGAAGAACAGCAGATGGAATAGTGAATACAACGTAACTTCCAGGGAAGGGAACTCCATCCTACACATTATTGACATGCATGTTCAAGCATGATATTAACTTTTCATACCAGCTGCTAGTGGATAACCTACATATGTAGGCAAGATGTTATTTTATGCTTTATCCAGATCATCTTTACTTGAGAAAGTTCTACTCTTAAGTGGAATGGCTCAAGAGTCATAGAAACAGGAAATGGCAAAGATATTGCTTCCCACATACTGTGCATCACTATCCCAGTACGAATGGTAGAATCCTAAGAGTGGTTTGTGTTGGAAGGGACTTTAAAGCTCACTCAGTTCCAAACCCCTCCATGGGCTGGTTGCCCCCCACCAGCTCAGGCTGGCCAGGGCCCAATCCAGCATGACTCTGAGCTCCTCCAGGGATGGAGCACAGTGGAGAATTTCTTCCTGTATCTAATGTAAATCTACTCTCTCTTAGTTCAAAATCCTTACCCCTTATCCTATCAAGGACAGATCAGCCACAACAGGGAAACACACCCTAAGTGACCGTTTGCAGCCTTTCAGTAATAATTTCACACCTTTTCCTATGCTGCTGGAGCTGATAGCCCCACAGAATCAAGTAATAATGTCCTGTCAGGAAACTAGCATTTGGCATTACTATCCAGGGAATTCCAGATAACATTTTATGGTTTTACTTCCTTATAGAATCAGTATTCAGGCACCTCTCCAGTGAAGGGTGAGGTTTAAGGCACAAAATGATTTGTGAGTGACAAGCACTGATATACACGTCCTGTCAGCCTTCTGCTGACATCTTCAAGAGCAGTGTCAACACAAAGTGTTTCTGTGGAGTTCAGTAGGAGAACTCTCCCCTGATTTTGTAATACCTGGTAGCTTCAGCCACTTGGGTATTTTCCCAGGGGCCCTTCTCAGCACCTGTGGAGCTTCATGCACTCTTGTTGGTTCTGGTCGTTCAGTCTTTTTGTCACTGCCCACTTCTGGTTCAGGTAGGGATGGAACTCTTGATTCTGAGGATGATGAGGCAGAAGGAGCTAGTGGTTTGGACAAACATCTAAGGAAGAAAATTAGCAAGTAGAATTAAACTTCCTTTTTTCATACTAGCCCATGTATCACCACATTTAAGCTTTCTAAGTCAGACTGACAAGGCTCTTCTTCTCCATGATAATGACCCTAAGATTTACTTGATTTAGTCACTGAAATCCTGCTTTACAAAGAAGGACTCATCAAGCTACAAATTCAGATATGACTGTATAAAGGAGAAACTGAAGTCCTAGCATCTTCAGATCATATTTCTTTTTAGAAAGGCACTTCATGCCCCCGCCTCCCTCCCTGAAATACTCAACTGCAACTCTCCTCAGTCCCAACATACCTGGCCATTAATAAATCAGCTGCAGAAGGGGAAACTGCAGAGCTCAGCAGGTCCGATTTCAGGTAACAATCTGTTTAAAATGAAACTCGATGAAATCCAAACACTTGTTTGGTAACATAAAGACATCAATCACAGAATCACGTAGCTCAGTGCTCAACAAGTACCCGCTGTACACTACAGCAAGTTTTCCACCAGCTGTCAAACAGGACGCTTTTAAACTATGACTGCTTCTTACACAACTCAAGGCGTCTTATTTTGTCATTCATTCAAAACCTTGAGATTTTGACATTTTCTTTCAGTGCTCACTCCATCTCAGAAGCTATTATGCAAAACGAGCGTTATTCAATCTCTGGGACAAAGAGAAATTCTAAGTATAAACCAGAGATACCAGGGAACTGAGGATTCCAATCTGCTCTCCCACCTCCAGCTAGTCCACTCAGCAGGAGGTCTGTACAAGCATTCCACAGCTGTCTAGCTAACATTTCCTACAGTGAAATTTCCTTCTATAGAATCATTCTTCTTTCATTTTTGTCCTCATAGTAGATAATGCCTGCTCCACAGCCTAACAAATCCCACAAGAAATGTACTATATTTATATTTGTGCTTAAGCTAACTGTAGTCAAATCCACTTTTAGCGAGACCAACCCAGCTCTGATGAGCTTTAGCCATTCTGAAGGGGAACAGTTACCAATACTGGCAAGGACTGCATTATCTTTTGTTGGAAGAAATCCTAACATACTGATACAATTCTTTTTGGTCTTCTACAAGTGCTATACAATCAGGTGAAGAAGAGAGGAAGCTCACTCACCCCTGCGCTCCTCAGATCCAAAATGAATGACAGCAGCTGGAAAGAGTTTAGCCTGCAGCAAAGGGGAAAAAGAAGACATTACTGATTGTAGATGCTTCCACAGTCTATTGTGAACATTTTTGACACACAGCTATGGACAAATTCAGAGAGTTTAAGATCAGGTCACTGAAGCATCTACAACTCAGAAAAGTCTCAACTTGCATACAGCACAGGGCACTCACAGTAAATATGAAGCAAAACTCACAGGCTGTTCTACACGCAGATGTTCAGCAACACATTCATTGTGCCACCAACCTATTTGTTTTCAATCCAGTTTGAATTGCTAGTTCCTACTTGTTTGGATAAGTGCTGTATTCAAACTGTTTTTTCATTCATTTAGCTCATTATAGTAACTGCAGGACTGCCTTCTTCACATCTGCATTTATCATCATGATGAATTTTATCTGCAAATATTATTATTTTGTATATATATATTTACCTCTAAAAAAGATGATAACGAGCAGAGCATGCCCAGAACTGAACCCAGAACACCACTGCAATCCCTGCTTTTCAACAATTCCTCAGTGAGTGTTATTTGAGATGTCTGTCAGCCAAAGCATAATTAACTCAATATGCATTTTAATTACGTTGTGGCACACCTTAAAAGAATACATATGCATATATTTCATGAAGGAATGAATCAAATGGAAGCATGTTACAGTATGTAAATTCATTGAGCCTGATCTCTTAAGTATCACCTCCATATAAAAATGATACAGTATGTCACAGCTGACTACATCAGAGGAAAGATGGGAAACACTGCTTGTCCCACCCATGATGGCCCCAGTAAGGTATACACCTCATCACCTTGAATCTCTCTGCCTACCCCTTCATATACACAAAGAACACACGTTAAAGAGCATATGATCAGTAAGCACTCCTCTTTTGCCAGCACACAAGTGCAATAAAACCAGACTCAGACTTTTCCCTTCTGTCAGGAAGACAGAAAATGTTTATTAATGGTCCACATTTACTCTGGCAAAATAACACCACTCAATTTCTCTTCTTGAACAAACCAATAAGTCCCGTCAGCACCAACTGCCCCTCTTTCTACTACCAAGGCACATGCAGGAACTGCACAGGGCAGGTTGCCTGCTCTTGAGTTTTCTTGAGCCCCTGTTGCCACCATTAGGATACTGGAACTGATGCTTCATCCAGCAAAGCAATTATAATATCTCAAAAAGATCTTTACAGGGGAACCTCTGGATTCCCACCTAGTATAGATGTAGATTAATCAAGATGAACTGGAGGTAAGATGAATCAGCTTCAACTATCTTCCTGGTACAAATGCCAATGAGTACATGGCATTGCAAGTTTTTGGACATTAATCCAAAAGGTGCTGTAGACTTTCCTAAGTAGCACGGCCTGCACATTAGAGCAAAGCAGAAGAGACATTCATTTGTCTACTCTAAGCCTCAGCTCCTGCCTAGCGACCAGGGATCTTCCAAGTGTCATTTTAGCAGAAATCATTATTTGCTAGGTCTTTTTAACATGTTAGTCCTCAATCAACAGTGCCTAAGATTGCCTGCTCCAGTCACAAAGACAGCTCTCCATAAACTTTTTAATTAAAAAGTACCAGCCACAGTTTAGAAACCTCAGAGAAAATTCTTCCAAAAGCTTTGATGTTTCCGCTGCATTCGTCTGAAGGGATCCCTCTATTTAGGAAATGGGTGGCTTAAAAGGGAGCCCCCCCCAGCACCCCCTCCCCAAACACACATACACTCAAGCCCTTTTGCACACAACATCCTTTTCATGCCAGCTGCAAGTTGGAAAATGAGGTTTTTGTAGCGTGTTAGTGTTGGAATTTTTTAATAACCTCCCTCTCTGTTTTTCCCCTCCTGCCCAATTATCTTGGTAAATAATTAACATTCTGAAGGAGATAAGTAAGCACAACATCTCAAAACTCAAAGCCTTTTAGTTCAAAGCCCTGCCCTCCTCTCTCCCCACTGCCACCACCAAAACTTGCTTGTCAATCAAGCTCTGGGCACACACATCAAAGCTCCATGCAGGAATGGCCCCAAGGGGTCAGAGAAAATTCATGGCAGGGCCAAAGTGAGGCACAAAGAGAGAGAGAGAAACACAGACTGAGAGCTAGACAGACACACTGAGCCACAGAAACACACAAACAGAATGTGCCCCAATATAAACTTCTACCCTATTTACTCACAAGTTGACAAATAATCTTAGTTCTGAATTTCAGGCTCCACCACCACAACCATTTCCCACTGCTGGCAAAACATCAATCCAAAATCTTTTAACTGAAAGGCACTGGACAGCAGTTCACAGGCACACATAACACAACCTTCATTTCCCTCCATCACTGCCCCTTCCCAGTGCTCAGCCAACAGGGATCTGTTACCAAATTTACATCCGATAAGTTTTTGCATTCAAATCTTTCTCCACAATAACAGTTCATTCCCACCATCCCTTATCCAGCTTTCTCATTTCAGAATTCTCAGGTGTCACCCCCTATTTCAGGGCTCACTTTGGGTGCAATACGGGAAACAGCCAGCTGCATCTCACTGCTACCCCACCAGTTCTCCAGCCAGTCACCAGCAGGACACACTGCCTGAGAGCTTTCTGCAACACTGAATATAAAGATATAAGTAGAAATATGCACACAGAGTGGAATAACCTCACCCGTCAAGGAATGCCTTGGCATAAAGGTGAGAAGGCGTTAGTATCCTCAGGACAGGAAAATATACAGCCATAAAGCTGGAGCCTTTCGTATTCCTCAACACTGCTTTGAAAGCAAAAGTCACATATTGGGCAGAATGTTATTTGAAATACAAACTCCTAGGTTGTATTTCTTCATTTACATGCATCTGTGCCCATAGAAGATGAATCTTGCAGTCTTAAATTCATTGCACGGGATTCTTTTAAGAATATCACTGAGCCAAGAGAGATTTAGAAACCTCTTACAGCTACACTGGATGCAGCAGACCAACCAACCAAATCACAGGTTGCTTAAAACAAACATTCAAAAAACTCCACTCAGTTATACGTGAAGAATTACTACAATATAAGTCAACAGCTAGTTACCACACTGCAATATCCAGCATTTCTCTTCCTTGCTGCCTTCATTTCCAGTCAAAGGTACAATGCTACTCTTAAAGAAAAATTAAAACTATTAAACTATGGAATTAACGTTCAAATCACACTGTACGAGGCATATTTGCAAGATGTAGTTAGATTATTATTTTTACTGCAAGAGTACCCAGAAATCTGATTGGAAATGGTGTCCTAGTGTGCAGTATATATGTGTATGTGTACATAATGAAAAGCAACACACAGTGTAAATTAAAAATGTAAGAAACTACAACTTTTTGTACCAATAAAAACTGAGATCTAATGAGAATAAGTAACTTATTCAAGGGCACACAAAATGGCAGTGGCAGGAATGACGACTAAATATAGATTTCCAGAATGCCAATCAGGGTCATAGCCAGTCACCAATGAGGCAAGAAGCAGAAGAACCACTGTCCTGCTTATCACCTTCTGTATTCAAGGAGGGTCATTCCTAACAAACAATTCCTTAGGTTTCAAACACTTCTCAGTAACACAGCTTTATCACTTTGCTTCAATACAAGTTGAGATTCAGGCTTTCTGTTTCTGCTGTCTGAAGACCAGCCTGTTACTCACACAGCCACATTCTAACTCTGTAGATACAGTAACCCAAAATTCTATTTCAGACAACCCAAGTGAAGTTACTCAGATACCACAGTGGTGAGCATGGTTTATGACAGCAGGGCATCCTGGCTGTAGAGTGGTATATTGGGTCATGATAAAAATATCTATCCTAGAACAAAATTCCACTGTGAATCCAACTGTGACACAGAGGAGAAATATTTCTGATTTTTTTTTTATTGCATGTTTTAGTCATTTGTTCCCTAGAGCACAAAAACGATTTCAGACAGTACCCTCCCTCAGTACCATCTCAACACTTTTTCCTTCAGTGGGCACTTCTAGATGCACGCATTCCAAAAATCCTACAACTGAGTACCGCAAATTATGTCCATTATTACCGTGCAGTTATTCTGCTCACAGAAAGAATGATGCTTTCAAATCAGGCAGGGACTGTTGTCTAAGGGGAGCTCGCAGCTGCCAGAATGAGAAGCATTCTTTCCGTTACATGATCTGAAAAGATTAGAGTGCCACAGGTCTGCTGTTAGTTTGATGTTAAAAGATGAATAAGAAAATAAGCACTTCAAAGGAACACGCGCATGGAAGGAGAAACCCAAGCTACCAACATGAAATACTGCATAGTACACACACCCCAAACACATAAACTTGCCCTTGGAAAATTCAACCGGAAAGCCGGTGGATCAAAAGCTTCCTCAAGCAAGACTGCAAAGCATTGCTGAAACAGAAATAAACACCACAGCCATGGTGAAAGGGGCAAAGTGACTAAGTGGTTCTTGTTTATAACCTGAGAACAAAGCTTCTCAATGTGGACTGCAACTGCAAAAGAAGATGGATATTCTGCAGCCAATACGGGGGAAATCTGATCCAGCTTGAACAGGGGCCCTTTAAAATTCATAAGGCAAAGATAAGACTTGAAAGCACTATTTTGAGAAGGCTACTTAAGAAGGAATCCAGGTATAAAGAGTATTCATTGAGCCCTTGAGCTGAGATCAGAAAGATTTGGCCTCCGAAATTAATAGTAGAAGAGGGAATATTTTTGGCAGAATTTCCACTCTGAACTAAGCCGTGCAAGAAAGGCCTCATCCTTACTGCACTGCCTTGCCCTAATCCAAACCAGCACAAGAAGCAAGTATGTACAGCCGTGACGAGTTACCAGGACTAGCATGACAGATAGGAAGTAAGATTCCTACCAAAACCTACTTAGATGAGAAAATCCTGAATGGGTAATAAAGGGCTGAGGCTTCACACAGAAAGGTGAATGCCATCCTCTGGGTATATTTCACCATTAATTCTGATTTTCCTTATTAGTGAATGGAGTAACACCAAGACCAGCCTCTGGAAGTACCTCTGGTGGAAAGACTCTCGTGAAGAAGTTTCTTCTGAAACTGCATTCAGACTCTTGCCAAAAGCCAGAAGGCCTCACACTGCCCAAGTCAGTCAGCTTCAGTGAACAGAATGCCAGACGTGTTGCCCAAAATGGCATTAATGAATAGGATATGGAAACAGAACTGAAGGCAAAGAAAGGAACAAACAGCTCCTCTGCACTCCTGCCCCACAGTACGTGCCAGAGGAAACACTTGGTGCCCTCTAAGATCTGATTAAAAAAACTAAATATTTACATGGAAGAGTGGATTCCTTCAGCTCCTCTGAAGAGGGAATATGGCCTCCTGCCCTCTTTGCTGCCTTGACCTTCCCAGTGGCTGGTATTCTTACCTTCTGCTAACTCTTTTCTGGTATTAACTCAGCACTTAATTACTTTTTCAACTAATGCCCTCCAGATACATGCTACTCAAGTGCCTGGTTCTGGGAGGAGCAAGAAAGGGAAGAGCAATTCTGAGAAGTTTGGCTAGTCGAGGGAAGCACAAACAGGCAACCAGTGCTGTAAGAAATTCAAGGCCAAGTGCTACAACAGGGAAGCCTGCGGTTGTTCAGTTCTGGAGAGCAGAACATTATAAAACACTTCAAGGGACGCGAGGATAAGGCAGCCAGCAAAAACAACAATAACAAAAATAAAATAGAAAAATCAAAGCAATGTCTTGAAGTCTTCATGGGTTCCAGAATACCTTGTTACCAAATCTG